>CAMOHE010051775.1:92064-263766 GCA_946598075.1 Artocarpus hirsutus | reverse complement strand
ACCAAAACAAACTTGCGTAGGTAGGGTCGAAAAACTTCGTTCATGAGGGATTGGAAGGTTGCTGGAGCATTAGTGAGGCCGAATGGCATTACCAAAAACTCATAACGGCCTTCATGCGTGCGAAATGTTGTCTTTGGTGCATCCTCGCTGCGAACCCTAATTTGTTGATATCCTGACTTGAGGTCAATTTTTGAAAACACCGTTGCCTCATGTAGCTCATCCAACAACTCATCGATTACCGGGATGGGAAAACGGTCGGGTACCGTTTCACGATTAAGTGCTCGATAATCTATGCAAAACCTCCAACTCTCATCTTTTTTTTTGACCAAAAGAACCGGACTGGAAAAGGGGCTAACACTTGGTCGAATTATTCCTGCGGCCATCATCTCACCAACCAAGCGTTCAATCTTCGCCTTTTGAATCTGTGGGTAGCGATATGGCCTAACGTTAACCGGAGATACTCCTTCCTTGAGCGCAATCGCATGTTCCTTGCCCCTACTGGGAGGCAGCCCTTTAGGAGTTTGAAAAATGCTCTTCCATCGCTGCAAAACATCTTGTACCCTTTCTGGCACTCCTTCTGCAAAACATCTTCCATCTGGTGCGCCTTCTGCAAATTGTACCAAATTTCCACTATCTCTGTCCAAATGCCTATATTCCAATAGAATTCCATGGCCCTCATGCCTCACAACCCTTCTCATTGCTTTCAAAGAAATCGCTGTTTTACACAAGCTTGGATCTCCTTGCAAGCAGACGGAAGTTTCACCAAGGCTGAACTTCATAGTTAAAGCTGACCAATTAACTTGCATGGCTCCCAAGGTTGCTAACCACTGCATTCCCAATATTACATCAGTGCTTCCCAGATTGAAAGGTAAGAAATCATCCACCACCTCTAATTCCTGTAATGATAGCACGATTCCCCTGCATACACCCTCTCCTCGAACAAACACTCCGGTGTCCATCACCACTCCATAAGACCCTGTGGTATCTATTGGCAGTTCTAATTTCTTAACCAGATCCCTTGATATAAAATTGTGGGTGGCTCCACAATCAATAAGGACCATGACCTCTTGCTCTTTAACCAAGCCCTTAAGCTTCATAGTCCGTGGAGCTGTAAGTCCCACTATTGAATTCAATCTAACTTCAGCCACTTCCTCCGGTCCTCCATTTTCGTTTGCCCCCTCCTTGACTTCCTCCTGTATCTGCTCCTGTTCTCCCTCCTCCTCTTGCATAACCAACACCTATAACTCCCGTTTTGGACAACGGTGACCTGGGGAATACTTGCCATCACACCTATAACAAAGTCCTTTCTCCTGTTTGACTTGAATTTCAACATCTGTCAGCTTCCTAAATGGAGTTGTGGCACCTAGCATTGTATTATCGGTAATTCCCGAGTGTTTCTGGGGGGCAGAGATGGAGTTTCTTGGCAAATTAGATTTAAGAAAAGAAGTTCCGGTCCAATTACTAGTTGGGCTGACCTGGGTCCTTTGGGATCTCAATTGAATATTTTTGTCTTCAATTCGTTGGGCCAAGTCCATTATTCGGCCCAGCCCTTGGGGTTTTAAGACTCTTACCTCAGCTCGAATTTTTGGTCGGAGGCCATTGATGAAGACACCCTCCAAAACTTGCTCCGATAATTCCACCAACGGAGCCGCCAACATCTCGAATTGCTGTCGATATTCTAGGACTGTGGTCGCCTGTCGGAGGGCAAGCAACTTTTCACACTGGTTCCCTTCTTGGCTCGGCCTAAATCGATCCAGAACCATCCCCTTTAGCTCCGTCCAGCTTTGCATCACATGGCGTCCATCCTCCCATTGGAACCACGCCAACGCCTCCCCGTCTAGGCTAACTACCGCAACTTCCAGCTTCTCGTGCTCGTTCAGGCGGTTTAGCGTGAAATACCGTTCGGCTCGGAACACCCAGCCATCTGGATTTTGGCCGTCGAACGTCGGCATCTCCACTCGTCGAGTTTTGCACTCCGTCCGTCCTCCTCCATTGTTTCCCTCCCTTGGATCAGTAGCTTCTCTCCTGAATCCCGTCTCACCGTTCCCTGGAGTGAAAACTGATCAGGTGGCTCGCTTGTCGACTCCGGTGTTACCCCCGATGTTCCAATGCCGTGCTGCCTCTTTTTTTCTCCAATTTCCGCCAGTAACTTTGCCACTCCTTCTTCGAGTCTTGCGATTTTCTTCACATCTGCCTTGATTTCTTCCAACTCTCGCTGTAAAACTTCCCTGCCGGACTCCATCTTCTCTATCCGCTCCTCGAGTTTCTTAGTTGCCGCTGCCATTTTGAGAGTCCAGTCCTCGCTCTGATACCAATTTGATAGATTCAAAAGCAATTCAAGCTGAATTGAAGCAAATTGGAGTGGATCAATTCGAAAATAATTCTCTGTTTCTATTGATTTGGTTGCAGTGGAATAGAAAAGGAGGCTTTTTGAGTGAGCCTTGCACTCCTCAAGAAAAGAAAAAGAAATAATTCCAATTAACTGAGGTCATGCCTTTCTCCCCTCCCTTTCTTCGCTCTTATTCTCTTTCCCTTGCAATGAAACACGTTTTCTAACCGCCTATCCAAGTCACACTTCCTGTAACTTCCCTCCTAAAACTCGGTCCCTCTATTCTCACGTGACAACTACTCTTTTCCCTGCTAGGCTCTCAAGTCACACCTCTTCTTACTAATTCTCATCTCAGTAAATTCCCTTGCCGAATTAGCAGCCTTCCCTCTAGCACCCTTTCTTGCATAAGTGAACCGTATTGGGGGTTTCGCAGAGCTATTCATATCAGGCCCCTCTGGTCAATCTTTTGATTTTAGCTACAGCTCTTGAAGTTCATAAAAAATGGTGAGCATATGGAGCATTATTCGTTGATGTGTGTGTGTGTAGCCATTGACGTTCGAATCCTGGTGGTTTCATTCTTCTTAATATGACGTGGGAGCTATAGGCCCCACATCGTTAAAAAAAAAAAATACAGATCCGTTTAATTATTAGTCTGTCGTTGTTTTCATTTACAGATACAAGAGCTTGGGCTTTTGATTTGCAACTTGGTGCAGCGGTTCCTGAAGGAATTGTTGTGTTCTTCTCCTCATTTGATTATGAAGGAATGGTTTATGATGCCTGGAAGGCTTCAGGCATCCTTGAACGGATCATAAAGAAGAAGCATGTATTTAGAGAACCTAGAAGAAATACAGATGTGGAATCTGTTCTGAAGACATACAAGGAAACAATTGACACATTATCAACTGGGAATCTGAAAGATAATCCAGCTCAAAGTGGTGCATTACATCTTGCTGTTGTTGGTGGTAAGATATCAGAAGGTATCAATTTAAGTGATGGCTTGGGCCGTTGTATAGTCATGGTTGGACTACCCTACCCAAGCCCATCAGACATAGAGTTGATTGAGAGTGTGAAGTTTATTGACGGATTGGGAAATCCGAAATCTGTGAAACCTTCAAATCTTTCCGTTAGCAATGAAATTTATGGTGGAGATGTCAAGGCTGGCTTTAACATCCTTCGAAGTTGCAGGCACAGAGGAAAGGCATACTACGAGAATCTTTGCATGAAAGCTGTAAATCAGTCAATTGGTGCGTGCTAACCACTTTATGCTAACTTAACAAAACCAAAGATGAATTGAAACAGGAAAATCTTCCATGTGGGTCGGACATGCCACTTTCTTAAAATGCCTATTATAACTTGTGTAGTTATCTTTTCCTCTCTTATGTCCACCTCTTTGGTGGGAAAAACATGCCTCATTAAGTAATTCAGAATGGGCCAAGTAATCTCCATCAAACTTTTTGAGTTTTGACGTGCATTCACATTGCCATGCATGATATCATTACCTGGCAATTTTGTGACATGGTGGACTGAATTTGATATCAATAAATACGTTGTTCAATCAATATTCTTCGGGAGTGAGACATTTAATTATTTCCCTCGTACATTGTTGTGCCCATGCATAGAACTGGGTTCACCCTTAATTAATGTTTTTGACAATCATTTGTTTTCTTTGTTTCAGGTAGATCAATTAGGCACATAAATGATCATGCCACAATTTGGCTGGTCAACACACGGTATGCATACATCTGATTCCTCACAAAGAAGCTTTTCACGCCCAGCTAGCAAGCTTCCTGAATGGATAAAGGGTCGTCTAGGTTCAACCGCTAATTACGGTGAACTACATAGGATGCTGCATCAGTTCTTCAAGTATAACAAGAACCAAGGTTCTTAGTCTACTTTTGTAGTCAGCTGTGCACGTAGGAACTATAGGAAGATTTAGATACCCATGTGCATAGAAAATGATAAAATAAACATGTGAAGAAGTATTCATACGATTATTTTGTCCCTTTTTTTTCCAATTTCAAATTGTGAGAATGCCTGTCTTCTTGAACCTTTTGTTGTATTTGATTGAGCAATGATTTTAATGCTTGGTGAGTTTTTAAGTTTCATTTTACCATTATTGGAACTGAAATATAATACAACTTAACATGATGCATCAAACAAAATTCCTATAGATATTAATCTGTGAATCTTTTCGTTTCACTGCACTCTAAAAGCGATTATTTGCGTTAATCCCTTCTAAGAGCAGAAGGTGACAGAGCCACAGATTGGTATCTTTATAATCACTTATGCAATTGTCGTTTTCTGCAATTATGCAGTACTCATAACAATTGTCTTATTTGGTGTTGGGGTTCAGACAGTGGCCCAAGGATTGGCTTGCTTTCCAAAGTGTAAAACGTAGCCCTACTATATGGCTCATGAATGAGGCAAACCTAACATGGCGAATCAAAATCACTTTCTGGTCCCATCAGTTATCAAAGAGGCAAACATTATTTGCCATGCCTCTGCAAGCTGCAATGGACTCTATTTTCAAGTAAATTATATTTAGTGTCGTTCAGTTGTAGCTTTTAACAAAGTAACTGTTTGAAAGTGAATTCAATGTTCAGAAAACTAAATGACCCTTGTCAGGCCAATCAACAAAGCTCTAATACCTATCTCTTTGCACATTGGGGACCATGCTGTTAATTCTTATAAATGCTGCAAGATTTTTTTTTTCATGTCTTTCTTTTTTGGCTTTTTATAATGTATTTGGTTAACGAGCAATATTACCATAATGTAAAAACATTTTCGATCTATTAAGCAACAAAGCAAGCTACGTTGGAGTGTGGGACCAGATGTAGACCTAACATTTCCCATGTGGGTGGCTTAATTTCTTTGACAGCAGCCCAGCCTCTACCAAGATATCAAAATGTTCAGTTTCACCGAACCAATAGCGTCACAATTGCTCATGACAAGAAATTGACTTTTCTGTTTTTTTTTTTGTCTAAAGAATAAGGGTTACATGAATAGAGGATGGTGTACCTAGATAACTCAAGGATGGTTTAGCCCTCACATGGTATATGAATAGTTCTCGAAGTGGATTGTCCATAAACCCAAACCATCGCGCCAGTCCTAGTCGAACCCACAACTTCTTGCACTAAGGACAAGTTGGCTTACCGCCCTGCTAACCTCACAGTGGTGACAAGAAATTGACTTGTGCTTCCAAGACGACTTGCTAGCATTGTTAGAAAATAGTTTAGTCCTTGGTGTTTTGTTTGGGGATTCTGCTTCTCCTGAAATGTAGGACAGACCTCTTTAACAATGGATGAGGACCAATGGGCTTATGGGTCCCACGGTTCAGAAAAAATGGGTAACAAACTCTGAGTTCTGGTTGAACACTAAAGGTTACAACAATATGCTTTTTCAAACGCAGCGCCACTTTTAAACCAAATATTATAAACCTGGTACGCTTTATCTTTGCATCTTAATCAATGCCTTGGCACTTTATACAACAACTAGTCAAAAACAAATCATCCAAGATTATTTACGCTGTTCTTAACTGTCTTTTGCACGAGCAGAATATATCTGAAATTTAACACCTTTTACATTCACTGCGTTGATGGACAAATTCAACAACCATAAAAGGCAAGGCCTTATCCTCTGTTATCTCATAATCAACCTTCCTCACCAGTTTGATTGAGAGAGAGAGAGAGAGAGAGAGAGAGAGAGAGGGGGGGGGGCACAGACTGTAGTGTGGACAAAAAGTAAGGAACTGAAGCGAAAAAGAAGTATAAGTTTTCCCATTAGGTTCCATTGCCTTTGTCTCCAGGTAAGTTCAAGAAACTGGAATTGTCTCGATCTGTCTTTCCTGTGTATTGGAATTGCTATCAGGAAGAAGAGAAGAAAAAGAAGATAAGCAGATAAGAGTTCCATCTCTTCTCGAAGATTGACGTAGAGAAAGAAACAAGCCTTTTTAGCTACCAAACCAGAGCCACAAATGCTGTTTAAAGAAACCATTGATAAAAGCAAAATCTTAGTCAAGAAAACCATTCAAAACCTCAAGTCCTTCATCTTTGGAGGTTACCAGAAGCTACCCAAATCTCTTTCCTTCAACTCCTTCTCTTGTGGAAGTAGCAAGCTGAAGACCTGCAAGGCTGATCAAATCTGCACCGGCTTTTACGAGGAGTGGGAGGCTCGGCTAGACAAGATAGAAAAGCAAGAAAACAAGGCTGCCCTCGCCTCAGAAGAGCTGATGAAAGAAGAAGTTCGTTCATCTGGTAGTGAAAACTACCTAAAGTTTGAAAAGCAGAATCCTGTGAAGAACAACAACAAAAAAGGACTGAAGGAAAAAAAGAAGATCAGAAATTCCCAAGTGGGAAAAGCAAAAGAGTCGAATTCGCGGAACACAAATGCAACAGGACATGTACTGGCACAAAAGATGCGGGAATTGGAGATGATAGATGCAGGTGATATGGAACAAGCCTTGGATATAGAAGAGGCAATTCACTACTATTCCCGCCTTAAGAGCCCAGTTTACCTTGACATAGTCGACAAGTTTTTTGTGGATATGTACTCAGAGTTGTCTATCCCTCAAGCCTCTGCAAAGATCAGCCATTCAAAGCGGAGACGCGGATCATTTAGGTTGTAGATGGTCATGTTAGTAAGTTTTTTCTTGTGTACATGGATCTGTTTTTTTCGTACCCATTTATTCCCATTGCTGCCCGACTTTGTGCGTGTTTGTGTGCTTTTGGATTTTGCATCTCATGTTTGTTGCTCCTTCTTTCTTATCTTTGTTTTCTTTGTGCTTGATCCAGTCTTGTAAGCATTGAGCAAAATAAAAAAATCTGAAGGAATTTGAAGTTTCTCTCTGCATAAACGAGAAATTTACATTACCTAACATGGTTTTCTTTCAATTTAGCAAATATCTTCCCATTGACTGGCATTCACTTCAGTATCTACTTTTTCTCCTAACTTCTTGAGTTGTTCTACATTAAGGCCTTACTCATTAACAAAAACTCCAAATTTACATACCCTAATGGCCATTTAGAGTAACATTTTGCTGCAGCCTCAAAAATATTCAGAATATTAAGCTCAGATCAGAGTTCTCATAACCATCAACTTCTTAGAAAGATTATTACAATTTACAATGTTTGAATGAAGAAATACTAACAATACTCCACCCACTAAAGCTATGATATAAGATAAGAGGAAAAAACAATTCAAAGAATAGAAAACTTTTGACTACTTAGGAAACTACGACTATTATTTACAGTCCTCAATTCTGTCCTCTCCTTTATGCCACTTTCGACAACTGAGCCCATTGGAGAAGTCAAGACCTGGAAGGCCGAGAGCTTCATCATTGTCAGGGCAAAGTCTCGGTGGAACAAAGAGACATATGAAGCATACGCTCTAACCCAGTTCCCAGTTTCTTCCACTGCCATGAACTGCTGATCAGCATAGAGGATTCCTTTGCCTTACAAAAGGCTGTGGTAGTATTGGGTCCCAAAAGCTGATCCTTCATAGTCCATAGGCATTAGTCCCGGCTCCTCGGCTGAGGTATTATGTACTGTTCTTGATGAGGGTGAATTCAGTGAAGAAGTTTTTGGTCCTTGAGAAGATTTCGGATTACTGTTGTTGCATCTTGTCCTCATGATTTCCAGAAATCCAATGTCCAGAGATGGGTCAGGCTTATGGCTTCCGTCAAAGTGATAGAGGCGTTTTTCAAAGAATTTGCAGTGGATCACTCCAGTGCTGTGAGCACCTATAAAAAATCAGAGAGAGAGGACAAATTGTGATAACAGCAGTAGATAAGCTTTAACAGCAATAGAAACCAGTCAAAGTTGCACAAGGACAATATGAACTAAAGGACACAAATATTAATTAAACTAAGTGTGCAGTGAATTTTCAGTGGAAAAATTGCATCACATTCTCTGAAACCTAGCATATGTATCTATTAAATAAATATTAAAAAAAGAAAAGAAGGACAAGCCCAATAATTTTTCAATCGGTTCACAGAAAAAAGAAGTCCAGTCAAAGAGAATAAATTGGATTCTAATTGTCTTCATGCTTTTTTGTTTTTTGTCTAAAACAAAATAAAAGGGAGAGTGGTGGGAAAAACCTCATTCAAATTAGTGCAAAAAGGATTCCAAAACTTGAGTAGAAACTTTTTGATCACGTCATTCAATCCTTCCTAAGTTTTCTCAAACGTTTAATGTATACAGGGGTCATCCTAGATGACCAACAACACAGGAAAGGGATAAACAAAAAGATTTTGATTTAAATTTAGCAGAGCAATAGAAACAAAAGCGCAAAATAAAGTACGATTATTGCCTAAGAGGCTAACTATTTCTCTTCCATTAGATCCCCTAGACGCAAATGAGGCAAGAAACACGGGAAGTTGGTCGTACGGATTCTGAAGCTCAGCCGTTGCAAGGTCCGCAAAAGCGACGGTGCTGTCTCTTCTACCAATGTACACAGGATAGAAGGGTCCTCCGGACCCAAAAAAACTTGTAAAATGAGCAAAAAAGAAATTAATTTTCTGTGCAACAAAAGAGAGAATTTGGTTGCGGAATTTTGTTAGAAAATTTACCAACACAACACTATCTCTAGCAGCCAAGACAAGAATGTCGGCACAAGAAATGACTCTGGGGCATTGTTCTTCGAGCTTTGACTTAATTGTGTCGATCACACCGAATCCTATTAAAGATTCATTCGAAGAAGATTCTTCCTCGGAATCCATTTCTTCTGTGGAATCCAATAAGACAGAGGCATCGCATCCCTTCGCGATCGACCAAATCGGAATTAGATAGAATTAAGTTAACAATAACCTAATTTATCTTACTAAAAGCAATAAAGTTGGGATTTTTATAAAATTAAAAGAAGTTGTTCCAGCTGATAAATTCAACGGAATGTTCCACAATGAACTCTAATTAACCTCAATCTTTAAAGAAAAATAAAGATTAAAAATACTCACGTGGATGAAGCAATCTTGAAAGAGAAGGCGCAGAAGCGCAGGGGCGACTTTGGACGAGACTCGGTGGAGACCATCGACGACGGATCGAACAATTTGCTCGGCTTTCGGACACGAATCGTGGTAGAAATCGTACTCAATCGGACGAGAAGAGAAGTTTCCGGTGTCGAGGTTCGCTTCATTCTTTGAGGACAAGAGAATCGGTTGAATCTGCGGCCAAGGATCCAAGGACAACTGAAACTTGCACAAGGACGACGATCTGTTCGAATAAGGCCATGATAAGTTCCTCAAGAATTACAGTCTCTGCTCAAGAATCGCCATGTTCCTGTTGTAAGAAACGTAAATGCAGATAATCGTTATCCGAAGATGCAAGATTATTTGACGAAAAGCCATGTCAAAGATCAAAGATTGAGAGAGAAAATCTTTGTTAATCTTGTTTATTGTGTGTTTCTTAGTGGGTTTTTTGCATCGTTGGTGACGAGGATGGTGGCGGGAAAGCTTGGGTGTTAAAATGACGGAAATGCCATTGTGACAGGTAATGTCGTTGAAGGCCACTGCAATGGATTTGATTGTGGGGCCCATAAAAAGCTTTTTTATTATTTTATTTTCTTTGAATGATTGGAAAACATATTGTAGATTGTTATAAAACAAATACAAGCAACGAAACAATCTTATTATTTATTATTTTATATTGTGTGTAAATGTAGGCTTGATCATAAAGTCGCAGAAGCTAAAGGCCGAGTTATAACAACAAAATAATATTAATAAAGTAGTAATTGAGAGGTCGTAAAAGTTATAAAATATTAATACTAATGATTGTTAAAGTAAAGATAATGCAATTAACGAGAGTTTTAGAAATTTAAACATCCCCTAATAAGCTAATTTAATCATGACATAGATGGGGTTGTGGATGAGATTCTTGAGGGCAAATGCGTAATGTCCAGCAAATCATGTCGTTCATGCTCCAAAACGGTTTGTCGTTTATAATAAAATTACAAGTTTGTTGTCGTTCGATTGAGCAAAGTTAAACGACGATTTATCAACGACATGTCTCTTGGTTGGAAAAGAAAGGAAAACGACCTGCTTTCTTTCTTTGGTATGGCTTTGCTCTTCCTCTAGTTTCCTACATTCTGTATTTTGTCAATTACCACCTGAGGTAGAAGTATGACGAGTTCGTATTGAGGCCTGACCAGTAACATATTTTCACCGACCTCTATTTGGATAAATTAGGAAACCGGCAACATCCTTTGATAGAAGAAAAATACTCAAAATAGTACTTATGTTTTGTCTAAATGCTAATTCTTCTTGTATTTTTTATGAAAACAGCCCAAAACACTATGTTTTATAAAATTATACTCAAAATGCTCTCTAAAGTAATTTATTTTTTAAAAACTGAACTTATCCTTCTTAACTTTTGGTAGATATAATTTAAAACATTATCAAACCAAAATGTTAAATAAAATCAATCTTAAAAAAATTGAAATTGTTCAAATAAATATTTTAATTAGACAAATATTTCAATTATTTTTAGAGTTTTAAGAAAACATATTTTTTTTAAAGAAAATGGTAAGTGGCTACTAAAATGACTAATGAGCTAGTTAATCAAAACCAATCAAGACAATTAGTGATTAACTATCAAGTTAAGCCGTTAAAATTAAGCAGTGTTTAACCGGTAAGTTATTGATTGGTATTAGTTGGACACAATTGATATAGGTCAATCAATGGTGAAAACCAAGTCAATCAATCAATATGTCAATAATTGATCATGCTTTAAAAGCTAATTAATATATATTGGGCAAACTAATTTAAATTGAAAAAATAAGTTTAAATACTATAACAGAACTTTCTTCTATAACTATAGAAAACTTTATCGGTTTTATAAATGAAAAAAACGAGATGTTTGCTTTCTTTAATCAGAACCACACGTCGTATAAATTGATAACTTCTTTCTTTTACAATTGAATATGTACAACCCAGATTCACAATGAGAAAAATTCGGGATTTATAAGAATACTCCAATTTAACTAGCCGTATTTTATATTGCTTTTATGATCTGACGAACTCATTGAAAAGCTCTTGAATATACTCCCCATCTTAAAAAAGAAGAAGAGGAAGAAGAAGAAGAGAGAGAGAGAGAGAGAGAGAGAGTTCCTGAATAAGAAAGGAATTATGACATAAATATACTGTGTATACTGTGAGAAGAGAGATGCATGATTGCCCACCAATCCATCTCCACATGAAAACCAAACACTTACACAATCCAACTTCTAATGATGCAGAGCTATACAAAAGGATGCCTTGTGGCATGCGAATTTCAAGAATGGCTATTAAAAAAATGCTCGAACAATCTTCACAAGCACAACATAATGCCAAGAAAAAGTTGAACCTTAATCCAGGAAAAAATTCCCAATTCTCTCTGAGGTAGTAGAGATTGTAAAATCGTACATAAAGAATCAACCAACTAATTACGGCGTGAGGCCCTGAATTCCAAATGATTCGCGTGCCGAACTTTAAACTATTATTCTTAAGGAGAACCAATCCAAACAACAACGTTGAATCAGTAGCCAGAAGAAGAAACTAGAACATTGTGCTCTTTTAAACGCTTCTGGAACTGCACCAAACGAGTTTGTAATTGCAGAATGCCTGCAGCCTTCTGAGATAGAATAGCATTTAATCTAGAAACATAGTCATCAAGCTGATTCCCTGGTTGGTCTGCTTCAACCAATAGATTCATCTCCTGCACAATAGGATAATAATGCGTTGAAAATGTCAAAGCGCATGTCAAGATCTTAATGGAAAAGAGAAGGGTGAAAACACAGACCAATTTTAATGAATTATATACCTCTTTCACAATATTCATAGTCTCCTCCACTTGTTTCCGGTGAGCATTTACAAGATCTTCTTCCTCCTACAAAAATAGACAATATTTTTCTCAGCAGACTTGACATTGCCACAATCATTTAGTGAAATGAATTCTGTGAATTACAGCAATCAATCTGTAGCTATAGTTACCTGTAAAAGGGCACTTAAATCATCATCTGAATTTGAGTTCCTAGGCATCTCCTTCCATTTTGTCTGAGTCTGACCATTAGGTCTCCGTAATTTATCCTCAGCAGCTGGGATGTTGTACGGCTCTAGCTTCCCATTCTTCTTCCCTACTGGTTTTGGCTGCTCATAAATCTCTTCCGGTGTATCAAAATCATCACTTCCATCTTGTTCATCCTCAAAATTGGAAGTAGTTAAAACAGAAGATAAGGGCCCTGTCGTTGATTCCTTAAGGTTTAAGGTTGGAGGTAACACATCCTTCTTTGGGTTGCCCCCCTTTGACAGGCTCTTCACTCTGGATTTTAGTTTCATGCCAACAATAATTAAAACATTAGAGGAAAATTTAAGAAAAATCAATAGCAAAAGTGCCGCTACTACAGTGATTTTTTTTGGTTACCTGTCTGCATATCTCAATGTGTTGAGAGTATGTTCGCATGATCCTGAACTTGGCGAAATGCAAGATATCATCACAGTACGTGAATTTCCAACGAATGAGTCCCTAAGAACTTCAGTTAATTTACTGCCTCTAAATGGAATATGACCCTGGTCATTGTCAAGAGCTCTTATGCATTCCTTCAGGGCAAGCAAACTCTTATTGATTTCAGCACCTTCCATTCTGCATAATTTTTTAGAAACAGCTAATAAAATAAGCAGACTGCAGACTGCAGATTGACAGCAAGCCGTAAAATGACAATTGGTAACTCAAGGTGCTCCAGAGACATTAACGCTTTCATAAGTGAATCTCAAGTCTCAAGAAGCAATTGTAATTACCATCCTTCTCTTTCAGAGGAGTTTTCAAACAACAAGAGAAATATCCTTCCTCTCACGATACCTGGTCTGTTTATCATTATCTGTAGTGTCGGCACCACGTTCACTTCCAGCAAGGTCTATGAAGGAGAGCTTGCCAACAATGCGGGGAGGCTTTGATTCACTGCCATCAGCCGATCTCTTTATAGCAAGCTGAAGTATGGCATGCGAACGTGATGATTCTTCATTTGCACCAGTTGTACCAGTACTTCTAGTGGCATTTCCTTTCTCAATGAGCTCCCTGATGGTCTCTACATCTGACACTTTGTATTCTTGTAGGCCCACAATGCAAACTTGCTGCTTGCCATCCTCTCTCATACAAAGTTTTCTGGTGAAAGTAGAGTTCTAAGTTAGACAGATCTTCAATGCAAATCTAAAAGACAAATGAGAAAAGAACTTACTTTCTTTCATTGAGGAGATCAAAAAGCTTTCCCCCATATATTTCAAAGAAGCTCACAAACAACTGAAATCCTTGGCTGCGGTAAGTGTGGTGCATCAACCTCAAGATGTCTCTTGATGCCTTAAGAGGCAATGGCTTCATGGTATAAGTCTTTCCACTACCTAAATGAGATTTAAAAAAATATATATGTAGAAAATTATAAATAATAAAAAAGAAATAGTAACCCTGAAGATAGGCAAGTCAATCCAGATAATGGCTTTAGCAATTTAGTAAAAAGTTAAAACAATGACATTTACAAAGATTCTGAATTCAAATTCTACAAGCCAAATCTGCATATAGCCACTGATTTGGAAACAGCCAATTACCTGTTTGTCCATATGCAAAACAAGTCGCCTTTGTGCGTTGGAAAATTATAGGAACAATGGGCTCCACAGTCTCACGATATACCTATAAGTAACAAAATAACACAATGATAGATATTATAACCAGAATCATATTAAGCATGTTTGCCCATTCTTATTTCTAAATGAAAATGATATTATTTCCTTTTTTGCTGTTATTTAATCGTGGCATATCACCTCATCATTTGAGACCTCCTCATTGAGCACTGCATCAAAAACAAATTCATGCTTCTCAACATACTCTGTTAAATCAACCTGCAGAACATTGAGATTGAATAAGAAAACTAAGGCGCTAAAAGAATTAATAATCAAAGACCTGTACATGTCAGGAAGATAAGAAAACGTACAGAGTCATGGACTGTTAACGTGAACAATAAGAAATAAAATTAAATCGTTTACTTTACATTTCTGACTTATTTTAATTGCCTTGTCACATAATTTACTTGTGTTGGCCAGTTGAAACCGCAATAAAAAGAATTGCTATCGTGTCTCTAAAATTTGACCAAGTGACATCTACCTTAAGCTTAGTCTCGTGAACTGTTAAGCAATTGGAATGTGTTTCTATGATATCTTCCTCATTTTTAGCCAACTCCTTTTTGTTAAGTGGTCTCTTCCGTACCTGTAACCCAACCATCAGCATCCAATATTAAAGTCAGCGTTATCCACAGAAGCGACCGCACAAGCAGAAACTATACAAGCTACGAATTAGCAACTACTTGGTTGAATTCAAACCACAACAAAAGATGGTAAGAACCTAGAAGGAGTTAAAGAGAACATAAAGACATACCACAACTTTAATCTTTGCAACAGAACTGGCTTTCTCTTTGTCTGCAGCAAAACTTTTCAGGAGGCTGTTTTCTGGCAAACCACGAGTTCTTCCAGTTTGTTTGCTGTTTGACATATATGGCTCGGAGTCATCAAAACTTCGGCCTCGAACAGGATGATACAGAGAATTACCATCATACAGACTGGAAACGGGCATCTATACAACAGATATGAGAATTAAGCATAAATATGCATACGGAGTCATAGTTTTTCACTGTTTCATTTCACACTGAATAGTAAAGAAACTCACTGTTATGCTATGAACTTCCAATTTTACATATTTAAAGATCTAAAAGGACATTGGCATATGTACAAGGCAAGCTAAAACTTTTTCTTAATATACAACCAGGCAGACTGATAATGCAGTAAGAGAAGTATCTTACATTAGCAAAATGTTAGGAATCAGACAGAGAAGTGATAAGCAGGAAATGCACATGGCAGTAAGAACTTAAGCAATAATTAAGATCTCTCTTAGATAAGAAAAAGGGCATTGAACAAATCATATTTTAACAGAAATTCTAACGATTTCATAAACAGATTTACGGCGTCAGTTCATTAAATTTAAACGTTACCAATTGACAGTCATCCCTGCGTTACAATTACGGAATGCAGATACATATAATAAAATGAAAACCAAAAAAACATGTGAATGTTCTTCTTAAGTTGGGAAATTGATTGAAATGCCAGATGCCCACCTCGGAAAGAAGATCAGTATCGGAAGAATGCAGATCCAGGAGCCCAGGACTGAACTCACTGGGCGAGTCTTCGCCGTTCTTCCTCCGCGAATTGCTCGGAGGCGTCGATGGCTCCACGAAGAACTCGTTGTAGCCTCTCTGCACACTCCGGTACATCCTAGACCCCTGTCCTCCTCCTCCTCCTCCACCGCCGCCGTAGAAACCATTATCCTGCTTCCAATCCGAACATCAAAGTGTAACACAGAAAAGCAGCTGAGATTCAAAAATCACAACCTCAGATCTTAAATCAACAAACTTTGCATCAAAAGCAAAAATCCGTAGCAACACGCCACGTCCTCTATCTTCACTCCACTTCACCGATTTTCTCGTGAACCAAACAAACAGTAAAAAGGAACCAAAATGGGAAAAAAGAAGAGATAAAAGCTCGAACCTGAAGAGGAGGAAAAGGTCCAGAAGCATTGGAAGACTGAAGGTGTTGAAGACCAGCTGACTGGAGCCACCTCCCATTGGACGACGTTTCCAAGAAGTTGTCCGAGTGTTGCCTCTGATGGTGCACCCCCGTGGCACCAGATCTCTGCCCTTGTCTCCCCATACCGTTCATTTCTCTCTCCTCCTCCTCTCTCTCTCTGGAAAAACCCAACTCAAATCTCGATTCGATTCGACCCTCCCTGAGAATCTCTCGGATCGGAGATTTTGTACAGAAAGCCAATCCTTCTCAAGATATTGCCAAAGCAACGAAATGTCAATCTCAAGACTCAAATATTTGAGCTTCCCTCAAGATTTTTTATCTCAAAAAAAGAGATTTTTTTTGTTTTTTCTTTTTTTTTTTTGGTACAGAAAAAAAAAATGGAGACGTAATGGAGGCTCTACTTGGTCTTGTTTGAGTAAACCCAAAGATATAGGAGAGAGTTGCAATTAGGGGAGAAAGGAAGAAGAGAGAGAGAGAGGTAGAGGGTCTTTGAAATTTTGAAGAAAGGAAAAAGTGTGGCACGTGCGAAACTGATGAGCTCTCACGTGTGTGTTTAGTGGTGTTGGGTGCGGGTTTTTTTTTTAATGGTCATGTGGAGGAGTAAACGACGACGAGTCGTCTGGGACCCCCTGCTGGCATTTGAACTCGGCCTCATGTATTTCCCACCTCGCCACGTGGTAGGGCCCACTTGGCTTTTATTGATATATTTTGAATTTTTTACTTGCTTTTTTATATCTGGCTTTGAGTGTTCAACCCAGTTGCGCGCTTGGACTTGGTATTTAAATTTCATTAGCCACGTGTCGCGATCTCCTGGTCTTGGTGGTGGGAGCCACGCGTATACAATCGGACGGTGGAGTTTGAAAAGTACGGCGATCCCAGCTCCGGTAGCAGCGGGAGCCGAAAGGGCGTTTGGGACCCACCTGGGGCAGAACCGGTGCAGGACATTTTTGTCTTTTTGTGTTTTGTTTTTCTCGTCGTTTCTTGGTGCTATGGGCTTGTCTTATTTTGTTCTGGATCTTGGGCTCTATTCTTTGGTTTAATAGGCTCTAATTATTTATTATGCAAAATGAATTACAATACGTGTCTAATAAAATATTTAAAAGAGTAGTAAAAATTAGTGATGAGAACTATTTTTATTGTAGCATGTAAAAACTTTTTACTATAGCAAATTTATTTTTTTGTTACTGTAGTATGTGAGAACTTTTTACTGTTCGTAACTGAGATTGTGGTGGAAACCACTTTGCCAAACACCCCCTAAATTATTGTTATAAAATTAAAATCTAATATAATATTTAAAATATCTTAAAAATATCATTAATGATATAGTAATTATCTTAATGATATTATATATTGTACTATATAATTATATATAAATAATTTTAATGATATCATTATGAGACATTTGTAGAATTTTAATAAATTAGAGTCATATTTTAATTGAATAAACATAATTGGGTCAATTCTTTCGTTAACCCTATTATGTATTGTTTGGGAAGGATGTTTTTGCGAACCAACTTGAAACTTGAAAGTACATGATAGCTTTATAATATTTATATTGTAATATAGTTTTTATTTTATATTGTATCTTATGAGAGCTTTTTATTTTAGTAGTTAGAGTTTTGGTATTGAAATTTGGTCCCCAAATATTCTGTTAATAAATCGCAGGTTTTAGAAAATAAGCATGGACTAAAGTTTGAACCTAATACATTGTGTAGAAGGTGTTTGACAAAATTGGTTAGAATCAACTTTTTGGTTAAGAAATAGAATAAAGCTATCACATGTTACAGTATTTTGAACCAATAAGTTGGTTCTAACCAACTTTGCTAAACACCTTATAATTTAAATTTTATGAAAGGAAACTACCATAACAAATCTAATTTGATCCAAATTTTTTTTATGTAATTATGTTCTTAAACAGGCTAATTCAATCAACTTATTAATCTAAACTGCTTTATAGAGAAGATTAAGCATATTTGAATACCACTTAACTAAAAAAAAGAGAAAAATAATAACAACTCCTAAAGATGTGTTCACTTCACATGAAAAAAAAAAAAAAAAAAAAACAAGAGAGAAAAGAAAAGAAAAGAACAAACCTCGTTGCAAAACAACAATAGACAAAACTTAAAAGAGCAAATTCTCTTTTCCTTTTAACTATACATTTATTTACAAAATTGGTAATAAAAGTACACGTTGTATATTAAATTATTGTTTCTCGTTATTTATTTTACACAAGTAAACATTAAAAAACGAATAATTTATAATTTTTATTGTTTTACTCTTTCTTTATTCATTCTCATTATGTTTTTCATTGCATTCTTTTACTGCCTATAGCCCTATTCTTTCAATTCTGCCTTCAAACTTATTAATGTTTCACTTCTCCCAAGCCTCCATCAATCTTCTAGAAATGGATAGTATGTTCACCCAATTATTGATAAATAAATGAGAGTATTCCCACTCTTCTTAAAACACACGCGCGCGTAGTGATCCTACGATATGATTCACATGAAAAATCTGTTTATCCATGTAATAGATATTCACATCACCTACATTTTCTATTTTTAAAGGACAGAGGAATATGGCACAAAATTCTTGTAGCTCTTATAAGAGGTCCAACAACTTCTTCGTCTTTATTTCTTTTTCTTTTTTTTTTTTTTTGCATTTTGTTTTACTAGAAATTTTTTTTAGAGTGTGTTTGACAAAGTAATTAGAACTCATAGTTTTAATTATCTACGATATAAAACTCTCACATGTTATAGTGTAAAATAAAAGTATGTTATAGTGTAAAACCCTCCTATATTACAGTATTTAAATTTAACTCACAATTTCAGCTATATTTCTAGACATTATCTTGAAAAAATATATATATATTTCAAGATAACTTAACATTTTGGGGCTACTTTTCCCGAAATAATTAAGTGTTAGCATTGTCAAATAGATAATTGAATAGTCTAGATGTTTATGTTTGAGGAGGCTACGTAGGTGGTCGGAGCTTTTAGGGTACCTCCGGATGCATCGTTCAAATCCCATCCATTAAATTTGGTCTCAAAGTTCGCTTGGTTGTGGGCTTCTTAGTGGGTAGTGTGTGATGCAAAGCTTCCACTAGAATTGATCAAAATTACGTTGAGGTATGGAGGCTGGTAGTTTGGAGCATCCTTCTTAAGGAGTCTAACATCTTGAAGTCAAGATCCTTTATGCTTCGTTTTGTAAGAAGGAAAAAAAAAAGAGAGAAAAGAAAACTATGAAAGAAAAAAAATTGTAGGGAAAGAAAAGATTTAGATTTTTCTTTTACTTGTTTGGCATGTGAAGGTAGAAAGAAAATGATTTTATCTTCTCTTATTTAGTATTGCGAGAAAAACTAAAGGAATGAAATAGCTACTATTAATACAATTACTATTTTGTTCAAATATTATTTAGCTATTTTTCTAATTTGGTGTCCAATTTTTTTGTTGAAATTTTAATAAAAAAGAAGGAGTAATTGGTAACTTCAATTTCTTTACATTGTTGTCAAACTTTTCCCTCACAAAATCCATCAATATTTTGAGACATCAATTTTGGTGAGACGCATATGCTATTTTTTACACCCATTTTTCTTTTCTATTTCAGTTTCTTTTCTGCCAAACACCTCATCATATTAATTTTTATCCCAAAATTATTTCAATGTATTCTTTCCCTCTACTTTTCACTAATACCAATCAAAGCATTAAGGTTCGACCTACACTGTACTGTGCTTCTTGTAGTGGTGTAAATACATAGGGCACATTTGGCATAGCTTTTGCTTGTGCTTTTAGTCAGTTGAAGAAGAGAAACAAAAGATACAGCTTTTCAGTTAGTGTTTGTAATCAAATTTTTAAATGAGCTTTAATGGGTCAAAAAAGTTTCAATTTGTTTCAGTTACAAAAATATTATATTGAGGCTTATAATATATTATTGATACTTTGGTACAAGTTTCAAAATTTATTTCAAAAATGCTTTTTTGAGAAGCTATATTTTGTGGCTTTGATAAGAAGCTCTTATGAAAAGCAAAAATAAATATGACAGTTCATCCAAATACTTTCAAAACATCTTTTAGAATAAAAACAATCAAAAACAACTTTTAAAGAGCCTTACCAATATGCCCATAGTTGACTGTCCCTGTGGATATAATACTGCTCATCCTAGTGGTTTTTTTCATCAGGGCCTCATCGCATGCTTGTGTTTTTTCTCTTTATTTTTCTGTGTTTTAATTTGCAATAACATGAATTTGCGGGCATGTTTGTTCGTTCTAGTTTTTTTACCCAATTTATTTTTTGTAGTTTTTACGTGTGGTCTTTGTATATGTGTTTCTCAATTTCAATTGATTATGCTTTTCCATGAATGGTGGAGAATTCGAATAATTGTGTAACTATTTATAGGGTGTTTGTTAGGATGGTTAGAATGATTGGTTAGAACTGTTTTTATTATAGCAAGTGAGAGCTTTATACTATAGTAATATTTTTTTATTGTTACTGTAGCATATAAAAGCTATACACTATTTACAACTAAACAGTAGTCCATACCACTTTCAACTAAACACCCTATTAGATGTCCAATTTCAAAACTCTATTAGGTGTTTTATTTGAATTTAATTCATGACGGCACAACATGATCATTTGTTGGTATTGTTTGAAATACACTCTCTATTTTCAAAGAAAAAAAACTTTTCTTTTTAATCTTTTAAATTGAAACCAATTGATATCAACTAATAACAGTGTAAAACTTTAGTATATTATAATATAAGTAAAAGCTTTCACGTGCTACAATATAAAGCAAAAAATAGATATAATAAAAATTCTCACATGCTATAATGTTTAATTAAAATTTTTCAATTCAAACTAATTTATTAAACGTCATACACAATCTTACACATAAGAGGCCATTTTGCCAATTAATCCAACCAAAAATGTTTCTCTTTCTTATACAAACAAGCTTCGTTTGCGAAGCTCGTTTAAAAAAAAAAAAAGTTAGAGTTTTTACATTGTAAAACTTTTATATGCTACAATAAAAAATAAAAATTTACTTCTATATAAAACTCTCATATATTACAATTTTTAAGTTCTAATACAAGTCGAAAAGTGTATTAAAAGTTAATAAAAAATAAAAAAAGACGAATATGCATAACAAAGACAAGTATATGAAAAAAATAAATATATATAGAAAAATAGAAAAATAGTAAAAATAAAAATAAAAAAAGAGCCAAAAGGTAAAAATAAAAAAAAATAAAAAACCCCACCCTTAAGTTAAGAAAAAATAAATTGAGTCTGTTTGGTATTATTTTTAAAATAGATAAAAATATTTTTATTTTAAAAGATAAAATTTTTTAAATAATTATGTTGAAAGTATTTTTAAAATTTTTAACTTAAAAAATGTATAAAAATATTTTTAAAAATTTTATTTAACAACAAAGCCAAACTGGGAAAGTTGCAAAAAACGTTCTGGTGTTTCTAGAGAGATACACGGGAAAAAGAACCAAAATGCAAAAGATGTATTTTTTTTTATTTTTTATTTTTTTTAATTTCGCAAGGCAAGAAGTTTTGAAAAACTCATTTTTCAAAAAGCCTCGAACAATAGTATCGAAGTTTCTACGGTTGAACAAAACCCACCGACTAATCCAACCTTGAAAACACGACCGAACCTTCTGGAACTGATTCAACCCATCACTTCTTCTATTCTTCTCTGTCCTATAAACCAAACCCAAAACCCCAATCAAATTAAAATCCATACATTTCAGCTCCGTTCTCTCACCAGCATTCCCGTTTGGCTCAGACATTTTCCCGAACACCCACCTGGTGCAATGGCGGAAGACGGCGCGGTCACGCTCTACAACAGCAGCGCCATAACCGACGCCAAGAAGAACCCGTTCTCCCTCAAGGTCGGAATGGCCCAAATGCTCCGCGGCGGCGCCATTGTGGAGGTCTCCAATGTCGAGCAGGCCAAGCTCGCCGAGGAAGCCGGAGCCTGCGCGGTTCTCATCTCGGAGCCGGAAGTTCGCCGCCGCCGCGGCATTTCGCGGATGACCGACCCGTCACTTATCAAGGAGATCAAGCGGTCGGTCTCCATCCCCGTGGTGGCGAGATCTAGGGTCGGGCACTTCGTCGAGGCGCAGATTCTGGAAGCTATTAACGTCGATTACATCGACGAGAGCGAGGCTTTGGCATTGGCCGACGAGGAGAATTTCATCAACAAGCACAATTTCCGAGTCCCGTTTATCTGCGGGTGTCGGAATTTGGGAGAGGCTTTGAGTAGAGTGAGGGAAGGCGCGGCGATGGTGAGGACTCAGGGAGAGGTAGCGGGATCCGGGAACGTCGCCGCGACGGTGCGGAGCGTGAGATCGGTGATGGGGGAGATTAGGGTTCTGAACAACATGGACGAGGACGAGGTGTTCGCGTTCTCGAAGAAGATATCTGCGCCGTACGATCTGGTGGCGCAGACGAAGCAGATGGGGAGGCTTCCTGTCGTGCATTTCGCCGCCGGGGGGATCGTGACGCCGGCAGACGCGGCGCTTATGATGCAGCTGGGTTGTGACGGGGTCTTCGTCGGCTTGGAGATTTTCGACTCTCCCGATCCGTACAAGCGCGTCAGGGGAATCGTACAGGCCGTTAGGCATTACAATGACCCACATGTGCTTGTCGAGACGAGCTGTGGGTTGGCCGACGCCATGGCGGGTCTCCGCCTCAGTGAGGATAGGATCGAACAGTTTGGGCATGGAGGTGACTGAAACTCTCAAGTCTCAGACTTTCTTTTTTGGTTTTTTGTTTATTTTAGCCAATTACAGTGTTGTTGCAAGTTTACTTTCAATCTTGCTTTGCGACTTGAGTCTGGATGTGTTGAGAGATTATTGTATAAATAAGTGAGAATAACGTTTCTGTTTGTGTCAATGATGTCAATATCTTGTGAATTAATTTTGGATGTCTGACGGTAGTTGTTTCTTGATTGATTATCTTATGTCCAAATTGTTTATAGTTCACCACAAATTAACGTTTGCATATTCTATGACATTGTTTGTAATCCTTTACTTTTAACTCATAGTTTTTCGAGTCATATATCAGGTGTTTGACAAGGTGAGTTGAGTTCTAACTACAAAGTTACGACAGCGTAAAGCGTAAAACTCTCACTACAAAACTCACTTTTCCTCTAATGATTTGGAATAATGCATTTAAACTATGACAGTATTTCTAAAAAGTTTAGACTAAATTGGTTTGAAATTTAAATTTTATGTGAAAAAATACTGGTTGACCATTACTTTTTAACTCGTAGTTTGCAAGTTATACGATTTAGAAATTACTAAAGTTGTCTCATCTTATGGGAAAACCATAAAGCACAAGCAAGGATGATTTTTTTCCTCCCGAGTATCATGCAGTTGAGAGTGGTGGAATCTTCAGAAGGCTTTTATGGGAACAGAAATAAGGTGCTACTTTGATACTTAGAACAATTAAATGTGAAGATTCAGAACTTGATCAACATTGAAAAGAATGCGCAAAACGAAAGAGGACAGGATTCTCTGTTTTCAGAGAACATGCAGTGTCTTGAAAGTATTAGCAGAAAGGAAACGGATAGTTGTGTTCGTATATGCAATTATGGATTCGATTGGGTGGCTTGGGGGATAAAATGTTTTCAAACTTCTAGTTCTGTCTTGGAGCTGTTAGTCGCCAGCCAAAACGATCCAATCATATGTTGGTTTTGCTGCAAAGTGCAGAGAATATCAATTCTGGTCGCTAGGATTTCACGAAATGCATGTGTCTTTTTGTTGCTCAGCATATGGGTCTCCAATCCTGGGCAATAATAACGGGGAGAGAGATTGTCTGTTGCTATTCCCATGTTCAACGTACAGTAGTTGGGCTTGTATTCATTGCATTCCTTTGCGTGAAATTACAGTTGCAGCCTTATTGAATGGTAGGTTGAAGGTTTTGCGGAATAACATTAAAAAGAAAAAAAGGGAAAAAAAAAACAAAAAAGCAAGATGGGATGCTGATTATCCATGTGAAACTTTTGTTGCTGAGGTGTCACACCTGCCAATCGACAAAGAGACTGCTCACTTTTGTTTGGGCGTTTTTAGGATAATATGGCCCAAAAAAAATTCTAAAAAAGCCCAAAATGATCTACACCATTGTATAGCATTCTAGAAGCTGCACTAGTCTAAAAACATCCTAAAGAACTCAAAAAGTCTTAGAAGATTCAAAAGTACTTTAGAACTCTTTAGAATTTTAAAGACACTTAAAAAAAATATAGAATAGTGTATAGTTCTTTATAATACTCCACAATTATAAATATCTTCTATATTTTGCTAGAATATTTTAAATAAGATTAGCAACTGTCGGATAGATGCCATGTATTTTGATCTAGATCGTCAATTTAGGAGGATGGTGCCTATAAATTGGGTCAACCCTTTCATTTGTAAATCATCCAAGAATTAAAAGCCTTGTAAAGTTCTCTTAAGCTTAATACAACATTCCTTTCTAGTTTTTCTTTCAAAGTTCTCTTTGTTTTCTCTTGTGTTCCCTTGTATTCTAGCTAAATGTGTGAGTGAGTTAGGCTGACTTAACGTTGGGATAGTGCTAAGGCTGCACGAGTAGCTTTGGAGAAAGTAAGCTCGTGACAGTTGGTATTAGAGCCAAGTTGAGACAATGACTAAGCACAGTGTTGCTCAGGGGGCCACGGGATCCAACCCATCTAATGTAGAGGTGACGCAGGAGCGAGGCCGCGAATAGATAGTCGACCCCAGCGCCCTGACTAAGCGGGTCAGTCTAAGGACTTAATCTCTAGTTTCGACTTACGCCTATCTTGAGTAGAGGTGGTCGTGAGTGGCGTGAAGGCCCAGGTGAATGATCTATGCCAACGGATGGATGGCCTAGAAGCGGAGGATGCCGCTATCCACATTGCGATTCGGGTCATGTTACTCTAACTAGAGGAGTCCTTACGGGCTAAAATTGTGAAGGTCCGTGACGAGTTCATTGGAGAGCTCACCAAAATTCGTCGAGCCCACGAGATGGAGATGAATAGCACACTTGCACACATTGAGGATATGCGCGAGGACTTCGCCTTTTGCAAGCGCGCGTTAGCGACAAGGCCTGACAATAGCACTATTGAGGCTAGGCGCACTGAAGTGCCAAAGTGTAAGAGTTTTAGGGGATCATGCAATGCACGAGAAATAGATAACTTCTTGTGGGGCCCAGGCCAATACTTTCGAGTCATGGGCATCATAGAAGAGGACGCCAAGATCCAATCTGCGACTCTTTATCTCACCGACACAGCCATGCTTTGGTGGAAGAGAAGGCGAAGAGACATCAAAAAAGGTACATACACCATGACTACCTTTGATGGCTTTAAAAGGAAGCTTAAAAGGCAATTCTACCCTGAGAATGCTGAGGATGAGGCTAGAGCTCATCTGCAAAGGCTTAAATAATCAGGGTCTATTCGTGATTACATTAAAGAGTTTACTAACTTAGTGCTTAAGATCCTTGATTTGTCCGACAATGATGCCCTCTACCATGGGCCAAGAACGAGCTAAGACGGCATGAGGTACAAGACCTTGCCACTGCCATAGTTGTGGTCGAAAGCTTGATTGAATACATAGGCCAAAAGGAGTCCACCAACAAGCCGAAGGATTAAAAGAGTGCACAAGCCAAAGGTGGGGGAGACAAGGGCCAACGCAAAGACAAACACCACCAAGAAAACACTTCAAGGGGCAAGGATAAGGGCAAGCAAAAGGATAGCAACAATTCAAATAAGTCCAACAACAACAACAAATGCTTCCTTTGTGATGGTCCCCACTAGGCTAGGGACTGCCCACAGAAAAGAGCCTTGAATTTGCTCATGACAAGTCATTAAGATGGGACAGAAGTTGATGGCGGTAACACTGGTTCACACATGGGGTCTATACAGCTGCTCAATGTGATTCAATCTGCTCCTAAAACCTAAGCCAGGGGCTACTCTTTGTGGATATGACTGTAGGAGGAAAGCCAACCGTGGCCATGCTTGATACAGGTGTGTCCCACAACTTTATCTCAATTGAGGAAGCCCAAAGGCTAGGACTTAAAGTGACTGGTGGAGGAGGCTCCATCAAGGCAGTCAATTCAGCTGCTAGACCCATTCACAGCATAGCCTGAGGAGTTAAGACCAACATGGGAGCCTGGTTAGGACATATGGACTTTTCAATCGTCCCAATGGATGACTTTAAAGTTGTCTTGGGATTAGAATTCTTGGATCAAGTCAAGGTGTTCCCAGTACCATTCGCCAATAGTATGTGCATCATGGATGGCGACAAGGCTTGTGTGGTTCCAACTACCAAGACCAACAAGCAAGACACAAAGGTGCTCTTGGCGAGGCAGTTTAAGAAGGGCATCCAGAGGGATGAGGATAGTTACTTGGCTATCCTTAAGGAGTATGACGATGATGAGCTAGGGCCATCAGAAGTCGAGCCAAAGGAGGTAACAGCCGTCCTTGAGGAGTTCGAGGACATTGCACCAAATGAGTTACCAAAGAAGTTACTACTAAGGAGGGAGTTAGACCATCAAATCGAGTTGGAGCCAGGAACCAAGCCACCAGCCATGGGTGTGTACTATATGGCATCGCCAGAATTAGCGAAACTGAGAAGGCAACTCAAGGAGTTACTCGACACATGGTTCATCAGGCCTTCTAAGGCCCCATTCGACGAACCAATCCTGTTCCAAAAGTAGAAAGATGGTTCTTTGCGCTTGTGCATCAACTACAGGCCCTTCAACAAGAACACGATAAAGAACAAATACCCCATCCCTCTAATTGTTGATTTGTTTAATCAATTAGGTCATGCCTACTATTTTTGGAAGTTAGACCTTTTCTTGAGGTATTACCAGGTTTGCATAGCCGAAGGAGACAAACCAAAGACTACATGTGTTATAAGGTACGGGTCTTATGAATTCTTGGTTATGTCATTTGGACTAACCCACGCACATGCTACATTTTGTACTATGATGAACAAGCTGTTCCACCCGCATCTTGATCAATTCGTGGTCATCTATTTGGACGACATAGTGGTGTATAGCAAGACCTTAGAGAAGCACATGCAACACTTAAGGGATGTGTTCAAGGTGCTATAGGACAATGAGCTATACATTAAGAAGGAGAAGTGCTCCTTTGCCAAGCCATAGGTGGTCTTCTTGGGGCACAAGATCAGGGATGGCCAGCTAATGATGGAAGATAGTAAGATGCATGCTATCCGAACTTGGGAGCCACCAACCAAGATATACGAGCTATGATCCTTTCTTGGGCTAATAAACTACTACTGCCATTTTATCAAGAGCTATTCAGTGAGGGCTACCCCACTGACCGACCTTTTCGAAAGTAACAAGGCATGAGACTAGACGGTGATGTGTCAAGAGGCCTTTGAAGACCTAAAGAAAGCAATCAGTGAAGAGCCCGTACTCAGCCTACTCGATCACACCGAACCATATGAGGTACACATAGATGCTTCTGACCTTGCCATTGGAGGCGTTCTTATACAAGAGGGACACCCAATTGCTTATGAAAGCCGAAAGCTCAATGAGACTGAACGACTCTACATAGTGTAAGAAAAAGAGATGACAGCCATCATCCATTGTCTTAGAGTGTGGCGCCATTATCTACTTGGGTCAAAGTTCATGATCATGACCGACAATGTTGCAGCAAGCTACTTCCAGACTCAAAGGAAACTCAGTCCGAAACAAGCTAGATGGCAAGCTTTCTTGGCCGAGTTCAACTATGTCATGGAGTACAAGCCAGGAAAAGTGAACGTGACAGCTGATGCATTAAGTCGAAAGGCGAAGCTATCGAACATTTCTCAAGTTACGAGCCCACTATTAAGCAAAATCAAAGAAGGACTAAAGGCGAACCCTTAAGCACAAAGCCTCATTGCCTTGGTGAACGAGGGCAAAACCCGAAGGTTTTGGCTAGTTGATGACATCTTCTACACCAAAGGCAACCGTATGTACATGCCAAAGTAGGCCAATTTAAGAAGATAACTAATAAAGGAATGTCATGACTCCTTATTGGCGGGCCACCCAAGTATGAGGCACACACTTGCTCTCTTGAAGTCTATCTATTATTGGCCTAATATGCGAGATGGGGTTAAGGAATACATATGGACCTGCCCAATTTGTTAACAAGATAAGGTAGTTCAGCAACAACCAGGGGGCATGCTTGACCCACTACCCATTCTGAAAAGACCATGGGAAGGCGTCTCTATGGACTTCATCACCTACCTGTCAAAGTCCGAAAGGTGTAGAAGCATCATGGTCGTGGTGGACAGGTTTAGCAAGTATGCAACCTTCATTGCAGCACCAACTGACTGCACCGCAAATGAGGCAGCTAGGCTATTTCTTGCAATGTAGTCAAGCTATGGGGCGTTCCAAGAAGCATTGTCAGTGACCGAGACCCTCGTTTCATTGGGAGGTTCTAGACGAAGCTGTTCAAGATGCTAGGGTCAGACTTGAACTTTTCAACAAGCTTCCATCCCCAAAGCCACGGTCAGACAGAATACATCAATGCTCTGTTAGAGCTCTACTTACGGCACTATGTGAGTGCCAACCAACGGGACTGGGCCAAGCTTCTAGATGTTGCACAATTTTCCTACAACATGCAACAAAGAGAGGCCACCAATAAGAGTTCTTTCGATATCATCATGGGGCAACAGCCAACAACTCCCCGTTCCCTTGCCACTTGCTATAAAAGGAAGAGCCCAGCTGCATTCAAGTTTGCCAAGTCGTGGCACGTGTAGGCAGAATTGGCCCAGGCAGCATTGCACAAGGTGACAAAATGCATGAAGAAATGGACGAACAAGAAAAGGAGACACATAGAGTTTAAGGAAGGAGACCTTGTCCTAGTAAAACTTTTGCCACAGCAATTCAAGAGACTCATGAAGGTCCATAAGGGTCTAATGCATAAGTACGAAGGACCTTTCGAAGTGATCAAGTGTGTAGGTAAGGTTTTATATAAACTACACCTTCCACCTAAGCTAAAGATCCATCAGTCTTCCATGTGAGCATCCTCCAACCATACCATAAAGACTTGGAAGATCCATCAAGGGGAGTCTACCATCGAGCACCCACAGCTGTGGTCACTTCCTTTGACAAGGAAGTCGATGAAATACTAACGGATCAAGTCATCTGAAGACGGGGTGTGCCAAGCTATCGGGAGTACTTTATCAAGTGGAAGGGACCGCCCAACACTGAGGCCAGTTGGGAGACCGAGGAGGCATTTTGGCAATTCAAGGACAAAATCCAATATTACCATGATGACGCGACGAGGGCGTCGCGAGGATAGGTGGGGGAGAATGTCACGCCCCGCCAATCGACAAAGAGGCTACTCGTTTTTCTTGGGCGTTTTTTAGGGTAGTATGGCCTAAGGAAGATTCTAGAAAGGCCCAGAGTGATATACACCATCTCACAGCATTCCAAAAGGTTCTACCCCAGTCTAGAAGCACGATGAAGAACCCAGAAAGTCTTAGAAAACTCAAGAATACTGTGGAACTCTCTAGAACTTTAGAAACACTTAAGAAAAATATAGAATAGTGTATAGTTCTCTAGAATACTCCACACTTGTAAATATCTTTCATATTTTGCTAGAATATTTTAGATAGAATTAGCAACCGTCAGATAGATTTTGCTAGAATATTTTAGATAGAATTAGCAAATGTCAGATAGATGCTATGTGTTTCGATCTAGACCGTCGATTTGGGAGGAGAGTGCCTGTAAATTGGGTCAACCCCTTCACTTGCAAACCATCCAAGAATCAAAAGCCTTGTAAAGTTCTCTTAAGCTTCATACAACATTCCTTTTTAGTTTTTCTTTCAAAGTTCTCATTGTTTTCTCTTGTGTTCCCTTATATTCTAGCCAAGTGCTTGAGTGAGTTAGGCTGACTAAGCGTCGAAAAAGTGCTAAGGCCGCACGAGTACTTTTAGAGAAGATAAGCTCGTCACAGAGGGGTTGGATAAGTAAATTAAATGCCACAACGAACATGATAATTAAGGGGTTTGACAAGTCTGTTGGAATTAATTGGTTCCACCTAACTATAATATAAATCTTTTAACAGTTACAATAAAAAGTAAAAAGTTATTAATATCAAAAGAGAGACATTTTAATAGCGTCTTTGGCAAAGTGAGTTAGAACTCATAAATTCTAACTCAAACAGTGAAAAAACATACTACAATAAAAAGCAAAAGTTGTTACAATGTAAAACTCTCGTATGCTACAGTATTTTTAACCAAAATTGGTTTTAACATGATTTTAACTTACTTAGTCAAATATCCTATAACAAATTTGAGATGACTATATTTACAGATAATTCATCAGTATTTTTTTTCTCCATATCACAAACAATTCTGGTGATATCAGCAACCTATTGCTAAGACCACCAACAAATGCTTGATCATTTAAGTGACATCAATGACTTAAATCTCAAATAATCAATGTTGAGCAATACAAAAATCAGCGTTGCAACTTTAAATCCCATTGCCTGGCAAAGACAATTTCTTTTCCTTCTCTTTGTCATAGACTGCAGTATCTGTTTCAAGGCTTCCATTGTTGAATAAACACCTCAGAGAAATCTCATACGCAGCAAAAATTGTACCATTTACCACAAATGCTCTGGACACTGCAGTTCCTAATCCTCGCCAGAGCACACCGTATCCTTCCTCCTCCACGCTCTTTCGAAAGCAATCAACAATCCCCTTATACTTTGGCGAAGGAGATTGAGATTGAGCCTGCAATCTGGTCTTGATAACATCCAATGGGTAGCAACATATCCAGCTAGCAACTCCCGCAAGCCCTCCTGCAGTCAGCATCGTCTTGAGACTTTCTTGGCTGGACTTTCTGCAGCCAGGATGAAGCTGCTCTCTCATGAACTCGTACGTCCAAAAGTAAAAACCATGTGCAGGCGCGTCCCTTAGCATAGTTATGGTTAGGCCACGGTACATTCCTCTCAAACCTTCGGTTCTCATTATGCTCCTGGCAACACTAATAGGGCCATTGTAAGGTTGAAGAGCTTGATGATGAGAATTGGCATGGCTAGTGCTCTGCAATTGAAGTCGAATCTTTACAAGTTCTACCGGGGTGAGCAATAGACTCTGCAAAGCCCCGGTTCCAAATCCTCCCAGCGCCACTCCTTTGTACGAAGGAGGATCTTTAGGCGACACAGACGTGTCGAACGCTCGAGAAAGGACAGCGTATATCTGAAAAACCATGGCATTCTGCAATCTAGAGATAATTTGTTAGCTTGGTCTATCTGAGCATGTAAAAAAATATTGTTTCAAACCACTGACCAGAAAAATAATAGGAAGTCAAAAGTCATGAAATTAAAATTTGCACAATTCATGGCGAGTAGACTTAGCAATACACAAAATTTGTTAATGAATCAGAGAGATTAAGGTGCATTTGACAACTCCGTTTCAACTACATAGTTAGAACTATTATAGTATAAAACTCTTACATATTACAATAAAATTATTCTAACTTCTAGTTTTAACTATGTTACTAAACACACTCAGATTCTCATGAAATAGACAGTGATGTGTCAAGAGGTAAAACAAAAATCACTTTTGGTCCTTCCGAAACAATTGCAAAAATATCTTCATCATAAAAAAAATCTGAAATTCATAAACTCATGAACCATAGACTAATATTTTTCAAAAACCATAAGCACAAATTCTACTTCATATTCACTCCCCACCCCCAAATCAGAACAACCAACAAAAACAATATGTTGACACTAGCTATAAATCCTGATAAAATTCTAAACACTCTTATGAAAAGAAATAACTTTAAAATCAAAATCAACAGGAAATAACGAAACAACAGTAAACGAAGAATAAGATGACCTGAAAAGTGACGGAAGCCAAAGGAGCGGCCATGCCTCTGTAAAGCCCTGCAGGCCCTTCAGCAGAAATGACATTGCGAAGGATCCCAAAGGCCGAACCGCTGTTCGCGTTTTGTTGTTGTCGTATTCGGAGAGTGTCTAGAGGATAACCAGAGATTATACCAGCGACACCTCCAAATCCTCCTGCCACAAATTCCCTTCCCCAGCTGCTCGCTAAAAATTCCGGCCAAAAATCCATTCTTTTTTCTTTTTTTTTCCTCTTATTATAACTCTATCCCATGAACTTGAATAAAAACTCGAATATTATCAAAAACCCAGCTCTTCTTTTTGCCTAACTCTAAAGAAAATAAAGAAAGATTCACTATTTACTTCTGATTTTCTTTTGCTTGCACGGATCAGACTCTCTCTCTTTGACACAAAAATTCCTTTTGGGGCCATCTGTTTTGTGTCATCCTAAACAATGCAAACCGAGTCATTTCTTAAAACAGCGTAAAATCTTTATCTTGGTTCAAATTTTTTTTTTCCTCTCATTATTGGCTTTCTCTCAGCTGAGCCCTTCAATCATGTTTTTATGGGGAGAAAGGGAGAAGAAAAGAATTAGGATTAATAGAGACCAACTTTCACTAAACGTAGGAGTTTTTGGGAACGAAACAAATGCCACCCGTTGCTATTTTGTATGGACCGTGTGGGGCCAGAGTTCTTTTTCCAAAGGAACTGTTCGATGTGCCACGTGTCAACCATTTGGATTATTCCTTAAACAACTTTGTTTTGGCGTTTTCCTAATTAACTACCGTATTTTTAAAAAAATTAAAAAAAAAAAACAAGGTACCCTCTTTTGCTTTCCGACGCTGAAAAGGGGCTTTACATTGCAATTTAATCCAAATCATGTTAAGACAAATAAAAAATACAGAATAGATGGTTTTTGATATAATAAAAAAGTAAACTTAACAGTACATTTTTCCGGTAAATAATAGGTTTTAAAAAATTTTATAATAAATAATAGTAATAGAAAATTTATTCAGTAACTTAGAGGGTGTTTGAAAAAGTGGTGAGAATCGTTGATTAGAACTACTTTTACTGTAACATGTGAGAGCTTTACACTGTTTATAAATAAGTTTGTGGTGAGAACCGTGTGGTGGAAATCATTGTTCAATAGCCGGTTAGATTTTTTGACCTAGCAAATTTTCTAATTATTTAGTAAATAATTTATTTTTTTTAAACATTTTCAAAACCTACCGTTTATTTATAATTACTTTGGTAAAAAAACTATCTAAAAAAGGACATATAGTTAGGGCGTTCTTCTTTCTTAAAAAAAAAGAAAAAAATACTTATTTATTACTAAAAAAAAAAAAGAGAAAAAGAAGGGAAGCAAGCCCTACTTTTAGAATTGTGATTCACTCAATCTAAAAAGACCTCTTTTAGTGGTATCGTGATGCAAGGAAAGGCAAGGCGTGGCAAATGATTTGTCATATTTCATAAAGTTTTAGGAAACATGTGAAGATTCCAGATTGGTGTGCCCAAGTAGGTCTACAGATCAGGTCCTTGTCTGCCAATTTAAAGGTGTGTTTGGAAGTGGTTCTCACTATTTAGTTTTCACCACAAACTCAGTTATAAACAATATAAAACTCTCATAACACATATGTTATAGTAAAAAGTGGTTGCCATCATCAGTTGTCACCACCCTTCCAAACGCCCACTTGATAGGTTCCGTTTGTTATCAGTGTTTGCTAAAGGCACGTCTCTTCGTCAGATGACATCGCTGTCGTTTTATTTTTTTAGGGGAATACATCACTGTCGTTTAATTGGGACGGTTTGGAAATACTCTGCTTTATAGGCTATAGCACTAACTTTTTGGTGGAAAGGCTATAGCATTAACTTGGACGATAGCGTATGGTATATCTTGTTTTTTTTATGTTATTTATTTTTGGTTGGTGGGGATTAACTTTAAATTTAGCCACTGAAAAATAAAAAGATTATCTCATTTTGCTAATCACGCTCAAGATTTTATTTTATTTTGGTTGGTGGGGTATCAATGTTTACCTCATCTTGCTAGTCACGCACAAAATTCACCTTCAACTTTATATTGTAATTTTGATATTTACATTGACGAGACACCGATATTTTTAATGGTTTTAATATTCATGATCACGTAATTACTTTGTCAATATGTTAACAATAAAGAACGATGGTAACACAACATTGCAAACAAACGACCAAACGAGGAGGCAAAACTGGCGGTTGGAGCAGACAATAATTTACCATTTTTCTTCTTTTTTACTTTAAAAACTGTTTTGCTTAGAGTCCGTTTGGTTTATTAGTTTGAATCACGGTTTGAATCATTTTGCTACAATATTTTCTCTTACAAAAATTTAAATCTTTATTCAAATTTTTTACTCAAATCTATGAACGAAACGGACTCTTAATATACCATATTACTCGTTATCGGGTGACCAACACGTGAATAAAACAGTTTAAAATTGACATGAAGTGTCAAAATTGCAAGTTATTATAAATTTAGGGAGGAGTTCTTTTGAGTAAATAGGGGATGTTAAAGTAAAAAAGAAGATATGATTAAAAAAGATCAAAGAACCATAAACATAAAGATACAAATGAAAGTAAAAAGAAGACACAGAGATTTAGAGTGATTCAACTTAAAGTAGCTACGTCTATTACGGTTGTCGAGCTTTTCATATAAAGAGAGTGTTTGAAAACCAAGTTCTAATACCAAAGTTTTAACTGCATAGTATAAAGCTCTCACATGCTATAATATAAAACAAAAATATAGTACAGTATAAAATTCTAACATGTTATAATGTTTAAGTTCAAATTTAGTTCGCAGATACTTTAAGAGTGCTTGGTAACATAGTTGGAACTGCTAAGAGCTTTAGTGTAGTAAACTTGTTTTTTACATTGTAGCGTGTGAAAGCTTTACACTGTAGCAGTTGGAACTTAGTTCTAACTGCATTTGCAAACTAAACCTTTAGGTGTTTGGCAGGGTAGTGAGAACCGTTAATTAGAACTGTTTTTATTGTAATATGTAAGAACTTTACACTGTAGCAATTTTTTTTTAATTGTTACTTAGCATGTGAGAGCTTTACACTGTTTATAACTGAAAAAGTGATATGAACCACTCCTGTCAAACACAATATTAAAATATGAAAAAGAAAAATGTGAAATCTCCAAGTCATTATTTAGTTCCATGTTTCTCCTGGGAGCCTCTTGTGCTGATAACCTTTATATATGGTTCATTCTATGTCCTCAATTTTTGGATCCTTAACTCGCATTTTTATCCTTCTCTTGAGATCAGGACTCTTATACTTGGTGACTAAGAAGCATGCATGATGACAATTACCCTGAATAACAAAAATGTCGTGGGATGGTGACGGAGACATGCTACAAATGTTAAGAAAAATAAGTTACGTGTGATCATGTGGTTGTAGTGGCGTAAGAGAGGCAAGCTTCAAGCTCATTGACAAGGGGCAATGACCAATAGACATGGCCTTTCTAGCATACGAAACTCGACCTTACTCTCGCGTCGGAGAAGAACATGGCCTTACTTATATGTCAAGGAAGGACATCCCTTTGATAGCATGTTGAAAAGAAACATGGCCTTGGTAGCATGCTAAGAGAGACATCACTTTACTGGCATGTGAGAGAATTATGACTAACATGTGCCTGCAAGGATTTAACCTTATTTAACATTGATTTCATCGTTCATATGAAAATTCTTAACTAAAAGTCCAAAATTTAATATGCACTTGTTGTTTGAGGTACCAGGGTCTTCTGTGATATTTAGATTAGTTGTTTAAAGAGGTCAATTTATAAGTGGCCATTTTTATAACTTATATGCAAATATCATAACTTGTGGACAATCTTTTTTTTTCACCTCATGTATAAATTATATATATGGAATTAACCTATTGTAAAAATTACATCGTATGATTAATTAATATTGAAATAATTAATATATTAAATGTATTGAACAATGAAAAAATTACTTATTACGTCGTATTTTTAAAAGTTGAATTTATTTATGTCGTATTTAAAAAAGTTAATATTATACTATAATTTATATTACGTGTTAAATTGTGTCGTAAATAAACATGAATGATATACGGAAAAAGTAAAATTTAAATTCCTGTTGTATAATTAACTCATTTTGAACACCAAGAACCCGAACAGGATGGTAAATGCTATTGTAGTTTATTGGACCAAAAGCCCATTTAAAGGCCCAGTAAAACTCACACCAAAGGCCCAATGGAGAGGCTTTCGTCGGCCTCGGCTTCGCTAACCAAAATCCAGGGGCGGTTGGGTTTTTTTAATTTGTGGTTGGTGTATAGCGGGCAGAGGAGAGACTAGAGAGAGACATTATAGAAAGGAGAGAGAAAGAGAATAGAGAGAGAGAGAGAACGAATCCCTGCCCACCAATGGCGTTGCGGACCCTCGCGCTGCCTTTGGCTACCGTCCCCGCAGCCTCGCTGGCATCATCGTCTTCTTCTTCTTCTCCTTCCTCGTCTTCTCCGAGTTGTTTTCCATTGACCAGTCTTTCGCCATCTACCTCGCGTTCTCTCTCGCCTTTCCTCCGCCGCCATAGCCAAACGCCGTTAATCTTGGCTTATCGCCGGTTTCCAAGTCATGTGGTTCGCATGGCTCCCGAGGAGGAAAAGATGACTCGCCGCTCTCCGCTTGATTTCCCTATCGTAAGTATTCCGACTTTACTAAATACGCTTAAATTCTTTTGTTTAATTTGTTTGATTTTTTTTAAAAAAGAATAGTATGTTGCTTATCGGACCAGGAATTTGATAATTTTTAGATCAATCTAACAACTTCTTGTCGGTTTTGCTTTGCGTCATAAGGTTATGAACTTAGGATTTGGATTTGTTTTGTTTTCGCTTTTGTAAAAGTTCATAAATTTACTTTATTTGAATTTTTGCTGAATCTAGGAAGCTTGAATGGACTTTTGATTAGGCTGATGGTATTTTAGTGTGTTTCATTCTTAATTAGATAAGGGTTTGTTGACACTGTTTTAAGTATGTTTGCTTGTACTACAAATATATTATTAATTTTTGTTTCGTGTTCTTGGGTTATGTTAGACATATTGCTATAAACGTTAGGCTTAATTTTAAAGCAGCTCAATAAGAAAGTTCCGTGTTTAAGAAAGGGTAAATGATTGGAGTTCCTGAACTCACATTGACCAGCTATCTCTGGGACTATGGAACCATTGTCAAGATACGGTGGGAAAAATTTTGAACCTTGATATAATGTGTGGTTATTTGGTTAAAACATGAGAGAAGGAAGAATAATCAGTTGCTATTATATCAAGAGAGCTTGAAAAGGAGTCACTCCCTTTCTGTACATATGCTTGACCATTTTTTTGCTGAGAATATGGTGACCAGTTGCCAATATCGTTTTAACACGGGTATATGGGAATCGAGAGATAATGGACCTTTTAACACCATGGTTCTCAGGATAGATTCCATATTGTATTTACCTTTTTTTTGGACACTACGCTGTGTTTGTCGGTTTTTAGGTTTTGTTAAATGGATAAAGAACTTAATGGGATAAAAAGGTTAGCGTTGATGCTTAAATTTTATTAGGTTGGCGTAAATTTTAGTGTCTTTTTATTCAAGGATGTTTTGGTGGTGGATTAGCGATTATGCTAACAATGGACGTCAAACTTCACAGGAATATAGGATTGCAGTTTTTATATCATATTTCTCCTATGTTCATCTTATCTTAAGCAGATTTACTTGATGTTGCAGGAATGGGAAAGGCCCAAGCCTGGAAGGAGGCCAGATATATTCCCCCAATTTGCCCCAATGAAAACACCTTTGCCAATTCCAATGCCAGCAGATCCGCCTGAGGAAGACGAAGAGGAGGAGGAAAAGAAAGAGGAAGAGGAAGAAGAAGAGGAAGATCCAGAAAAGGAAATCCCAGATAACCCTGAAAAGCAGTAACTGTATACAATGAGAGATGTCTTGAGTGCTGTTCAATTGTTTAGTGTTAACATGGCACATTAGCTCATTAAATGTAGCGTCAACGTTGTGCTTGATGTTTGCATAGAGTAGCTATGTTTGTGCTAGCGACTTCAAGAGAGTCATAATTTTGATAGGCATAATGTCCTCTTTATGAGCAATCTCAATTGTGTTGTACAGTCGATTTCTTATAATATTTGTCTATTTGAAGTTCGTTTCACTTTTTTCTCTGTGATTAGCGTCTATAAATCTCCCACCATTAAGGAAATCACCCGTGTTTAAAAGATGGTTGATTGGTGGCTTGGAGAAACGATTCCCCACTAAGGGACTGGCAGTTCAATATGGCGTGTATTACATCATCAAACTTTCTGAAAATTTGCTCACCATACTCGTCGAAACCACAATATAATTCAATTGAACCATATGGGAAGATTAAGATTAGTGTGTTTGGTAATCTCAGATTTGACCAAAAATTTGAACAAAAAGCTACAGTATCAATAAAAGGTGAACGGCAGGATGAAGTTTCTGGGATGGGCGGCCGTTATATCACCCAGCCCAAAATATTTGTTTGCAGCCTTTTTAATTTAGGCAAATAGCTCATTGCTTTAAAGTTCGTTTGATATTTAAATCTTATCTCTTTTATTTCTCTCTTGACTATTAAACTTGTTGGATATCAGAGCTTCTTCTTCAAGAGGCTTCACGCAAACTGACTTGTCCGCTGGAGTAGTTTCTACGTTGGTAACAAATAGTTGACTGTCTGCCGGAGTAGTTTCTACGCTGGTGACAACTAATTGACTGTCTGCTAGAGTAGTTTCTACATTCGCAGCAGAGAAATGACTGGCTCTTGTAGAGTGGTTTGCAGTTTGCAAGTATTCGAAATTAGATGAGTGGAAGTTTATTTAAGTGTTTTTGGTTAATTAATCAAGAAAAACAGCCATTTAACTAAATTTGAAAAACAATGGTCATTTACTTGAAAAGGGCCATAAAATCCGGCATTTACGCTCAAATAATCAAAATTAGTTCAAACCACCTTTCTTTTCTCAAACAACGTAAAAAATTGAGCTCCGGATTTAAGTCAATAGAGGTGCACATTTGTATGTTAGTTCACTTCAAACCAACCTCGTTTTAGCATTCACAATCATATTCAAAACAGGTCAACTTTGGTTTACATCATATCCAAAAAGGGTCAACTTTGGTTTATATTCTCACTTTGACCTGCAATTGATGCCATTGGCATAGGTTTTTATGATCATAAACATTTATTTTATCTAATTGGATACAACAACAACCATTTGTAAAGGTTACTTTTATAAATATATAGCTGAGTAATTCCAACCACGATAGATTAAAAACCATTTGCCGTTCATTGGCACCAGATAGAAACGAGGAAAGCAAATCTAAACAAGCACAAACACTGAAAAATCCAACTTCATTTATTTAATGTTAAACCAACACTAGCACAAAGTAAAGCAGCAAATTCAGCAGCAATATATGTCACCACATAAATGAAACGTCGCCATTGTGACGATGATTATAATACAGCTCAAGAGTAATGTCTCACATTAAACTGAAGTACTAAACCCCTTATTTATTTCTTTCCACTTTTCTTGAGCCCAGTACCTCCAAAAGCTCCCTTCTGTTGTGCCTTGGCTTTAAGCTCCTTGAGCGCCTGCTCATCATAAGAACCATAATCATGGTTGTTGAAGAAAGAAACACTTAATGGAGCAAATAACAAGTGGAGGACCAGAAAGAAAAATCTCACCTTTTCCTCTTCTTTCTTTTTCTGAAGCTTGGCCAAGTCAACCTGAAACGACATGGACACAAATAAGTTCTAATTCTTAGGATGATTTCTAACATATCCTTAAAACAGTATTAAAGAAAAAGTTACCTTAAACCTTGCATTAACAAATGCTTTACGGTTAAGGGGAAAAAAGAAAAAAGAAAGAACACCCAAGTAAAACAGGGCACAGCAATTACAATAACAGACAACTAGAGAACCCCGGGAAAGGACGCTTTACAGTATTAATACAGCAGAAGGGGGAAAAAAACCCAGCATACTGCAAGAAATAGAATATAAATATAGAGAAAATTCCAAACAATACCTACGTGATTCTAGTTATCTTTCAATACTTCAAAGGCGAATACTGAATTGAACACATGATAGTTAAGACAAGTAATAACTTAAACTACAACATCCATATAAGGATTAACCAAGTAAAATTTAAGAGTACCAAGGCTGGATTCGCTGGCTAAGATTAAATTAAGGTAGTTAAACTATGAAGAAAAAATTACATGAAATAACATAACCAAGTAAAAAAACTAAACTTCCAATTAAGCAACAAAATAAAGCTTCATTTAACAATAAATATTTTTACAATATATATGAGCTAAATCAAGCTTCCAAGTTTCAAAACAATGAATTAGCCTCAACCCATATAATCATGATTATGACCAGATTTGGCAACAACCGACCACCAGAATCACTAAGAAAAAAAATTTATTCGAAACATGAAAATAAAATTTAACAAAATACCTCATCGTACTCTTTCTTGTCAGCCTTGGGTTGCTTCAGAGGCTTTGCTTTTCCACCTAAGAGATAGGAAAACAAAATTATTAACGCATTTTTTTTCAGAATCTCAACATATCCAACAAAACTTACAATAGTCAAGCCTTCTTTTGCAAAAGTCAAGCTTTTTTTTTTCTCTTTTTTTTTTCATATTGACGATAAATTAGCTGAAAAACAAAAAAAGAAATTGACAGCGGAATCTGGAAAATCAGGTCGGAGCATACCTTGCTTGGAAGACATGGTTGTGAATTGCAATCTGAGCTAGGGTTTGGTCGGACTTGGAAAGCGAAGGGAAAAGATCCGAGCAGAGAGAAACTCAACCCTAAGACTCCACAAATACGCAACCTTGACGATGGTGGCTTAAGAGGTTCTCCTATTATTATATACACAGAGTGCAATATTGCACGTGCTTATCACGTGATTATCTTTTGGCTATAATTTTTTCCCCTTTTTTTTAATTATACTCGAGATTAACTCGATCTGTTACAGATCAGTTTGATTAGATAGCCCGATGCATGTCGTCTGTAATTTCCAAGAAAACGACATGTCGTTTATTTCTATAATATGCTGTCGTTAAATTGCTAACATATCAATCGGTCGTTTAAAAGTTGTGTCGTTTAAAATAAAAACAACAATACTTTTGATTTACGTAAGAATTTGCGAGTCCTGTAGGATTCCTATGCCATCTAGCAAGATTGTCCCTTTATTTTCCTTTTACTATTTGTCTTTTCCTTATTATTTTTTTTTTTTCATGAATCTCACTTTTGAGGAAGAGATTGTTTCTTGACTATCTAGCAAAGAACTCTTCAGAATTTCCACGTCATAATTCATAACTTTTCATATCCATGAAACTTTCTGAAGGCAATAGAATGTTTTTATCTTACTTGCGCACGAAGTATGTAAACATTCTCTTTAAACTGACAGTTTTTTTAAAAGAATAGTCTGTGTTAGGAAAATAATCCGATATAAACAAAGAACAAGAATATACAGATTTACGTAGAAAAAAACTAAAGACAAAGAAGAAAAAAATCACTAAACTCAAAAAAGATTATAAGATGGTGACGATTGTCGAACTGTGAGCTTTTTGGGTCAGGCCAAACAAAATTTGAGTCACCATACGCTAACAGTCACATATTTGCTTCACATGAGATGTAATTTACATGCAATTTAAGTAGTGCCGTACTAAAATAAAGAATCCAGAAAACTCAGATCACACAAAGAGCCAGACATAAGGATCAACTATCTGTTGTATTACACTTGTCGTAAGATCATACTATCACATTTTGCCCTGATGTATGATTTGCTGTGACATAACTGTTTCTTTACTTCTTCAAGCACTGCAGAATTCTCTAAACATTTCTCGAGATTCCATCAGTGATGAAGAAATATCAGCTGAAGAAGACATTCAGGTGACCAACACTGCATTTATCTTGCTTCCATCACTGACATTGTTACGTCGTTTACGCTGCAATTCTCCGACGCCTTTTTAGCAACTTCTGCGCCTTCCATAACCTTACAGATAAAGAACGCTGGCTGTTTTGGTGGGGGCAGTAGAGTAGCATCTTTTGAGGACAGCATCGAAACAACATCTGGCATGGTCGGCCTGTCTGGTGCATGGTCTTGTACGCATAAGAGGCCTATATGAATGCAATTTAGTACTTCAGAGCTAGGATAGTCCTCCAATGATGGATCCACTAGCTCAAAGCCTCTATCTTCAGTCCACAACTGCCATGCCTGCAACAAACCCCGTTTTTTGGTATCTGGTGTCCTCTCTCAGTATTTCCGAATGGGAATGATAATCAAAGTCATTACAAGCTCAAATTTGATAAAAAAGTGCTTACATATCCAATAAGATTGAGAGGATCCTCGGAATGAAAGCGGCTGTTGTTTTTCTTCCCACTTACAACCTCCAAAAGTATGACTCCAAAGCTAAAGACATCGGTTTTTACCGAGACAACGCCTTTCATAGCATACTCTGGAGACATATAGCCACTGAAGCGAAATGATATTAGTTAAGCATTTAAAAGGGCATATAAATAGAAAAGACATGCGTAAACTCAAGATGTAATTGAATTTAATACTTACTATGTTCCAACAACTCTGTTTGTGTTTTCTTCAGCTTCATTCAAAGCAAATATGCGAGCCATGCCAAAATCGGCTATTTTTGGAATCATCTTGTTATCAAGTAATATGTTGCTTGCTTTTAGATCTCGGTGAATCACTTTTAACCTTGAATATTTGTGAAGATAAACTAGCCCTTGTGCAACCCCTTCAATAATACCTAATCGTCTATTCCAATTCAATAAATTCTTTCTATGATCATCTGTACGCAACAAAGGAAGGTCAAAACTTTGTTCAATTATTCCAAGTACTTGATCAATGTAAACTTAAAAGAGAAACACAAAAAAGGGGCTTTCTATAATATGCTATAGACAAGGGAATTACCAAAGAGGAAATAATCTAAGCTTTTGTTCGGCATGTACTCATAGATGAGTATTTTTTCCTCGTCTTCAATGCAAAACCCGAAAAGCCTCACTAGATTAGTGTGCTGAAGTTTGGCAATCAATAAAGCTTCATTCTTGAACTCTATTAGACCTTGTCCTGAATTTCTCGAAAGTCTCTTTATTGCTACTTCTTGGCCATCAACTAATCGTCCCTTATAAACTGGTCCAAACCCGCCTTCTCCTAGCTTATTTGCTGCTGAAAAACCATTTGTAGCTGTAGAAATGCTTTCAAAGCTAAATATCTGCAATTCATTGCTTATCTTTCCATCTTTCTGGCGTTTTCCCACTTTGCCAAGCTCTTGCAACAGCATGTCTTGCTTCATTCTTTGCAGATTACCCCTGGCTTTGCATTTTTTCCATGCAACATAGAGAGAGGAGCACAACAATGGGATAACAGCTGTTCCTCCTACCAAAATTGTTAGCCATATCCACCACTTTCTTACTGCATATACGAAAGACAACTGACAAATTAGTTCCGCCTATAAAGAAAAATAGTTATCAACAATATGCCCAGAAATCTAGATCAGAAGCATAAAAGTTACTATCTTTCACATCAAACAACTTGATTCTTGCTCATGTAAAACACGCTCTTTCATACTAGCATTAGTTACCAAGACTAAGACACAGAAAAACACGATGCATTCCTTTTCTTGTTAAAGCTCTTTTGCAGATCCCTCTTAGCCTTTTTAGTGGCACTTAAAAGGAAGCTAGTGACCAAGCAGGGTTCACAACGACACTTGGACCAATTACTTTTACTAATCATAGTCACAATTTTAACTGCTGTTCCGCAAAATACATGTGATGGACTAATAATAACAATGCTTGTATTTGATTAACTTAAACTTGGAGATTGAACTGAAGGCTATATTTTACCTCCGCTTTCAAGGATGTGTATCTGTCTCAAAGTAGCCAAATTGTTCTCCGTGAAGCTTGATCCTTTGGTCCAAATCTCGCAGCCAGTAGTTCCATTCTCATATGCAGAGGCATAAGCAACGCATGAACAATTTCGAAAGCACTTGGCCCAACAATCGACCATACTCATATTCTCACTCCCACCAAACTTAAATCCATGCCGAGACATTACTCCCGCTTTGGACACAAACTTATCATTGGATCTCCTGCACGCAGGAAGCTTTTGCTCAGCACAGCCAGATCTCAAGGAAGAAGACACTTTAGAACCGCCCATATTGCATGATACTGCTGCAAACATGTGGTCCATCCCAAACCCCATGAGTTCACCGTCTGCGGTCAAAGTGAGCCTCGGGAAAATGGTTTCTGCCTTACTAACCGAGTAATTGAAATACATCTCTTTATCATTTGAGGTGTAGCTAAAGTTGTACCTATAAAAGTCACACAACTCATCTAGAGAAGAACTGAAACACCCACCTACTTGCCAAGCCCCACTAGCCCAATACAAGCTCTCTCGCCACCAGATGATCATCTGGGCAATGCCAGTCGGGTCCACAGAAAGGGTAAAAGAGCCTGAGGCTGGAAAATCATCACCTCTCCATGATGTCAGTGTGTGGTTGATCCCAGTTTCCGAGTCAAATCCCAGATTCATCCCGGGCAAAAGTGTGTCAGTCGGATGGTCAAAGCTCTGCCATAAATGTAATTCCGTCTTTGTAAGAGAGCGTAGAATAAAATTGCCACTGTCTAGCAAAACAGCGATTGTGTTATTACTGGCTTCTTTAGCAGAATACAGAACAATATTAGAATCTCCCCCGTTGTAGGAAATCTTCAAGTTTCCGATCTGATCTATTATGAGGACTCCAGAATTGTCGCGGATAGGGTTGTTGCGGTTTGCGATCCAAAGGGGCTTGTTCTCGCTGTCTCTGTTGTACCACATTCCTAAAAAGGATGAGTTCAAAGGGCCAAGTTGGAAGAATCCTAACTTAAAGATCCCAGAAGCAGAGAATAGTTGCATCCCATGTTTGAACTCTTGGCCTTGTTGAATTGTGTCTGTTTGGGAATCAGAAAGCCCAATGAAGAGTACGAAGAAACAGAAAAATACTATGGGATTTCTTTTTTTGCTCGCCATTGATGGACAGTTTGTGGCATCAATCTGGTCAACGACCGCGTTAAAGCCATAAATTAGGAAGGCCTCATCTTGTCAAGATTTCTCTACACGGAAGGCACAACATGTCAATAGAAATGATTTTTTTTTTTTTTTTTTCCATGACAAGGGCTGAAAGTGGACTTTAATGACACCAAAAGTCCATAGTCAATCATAATATGTTTTATATATTCGATATATTTTCTATAAATATTATTTTGATACTTCTCGTAATTTATTCTTGTTCTTCATCACATAATTGTCTAGCTACGACAAAAAGCTGTTTAAAGAAAACATTGATCCATGGCCGGGTTCCGCTTATAGGTTGACAAGCGCAGTCAATTACATTCTTTTTCGTGGTTGCAAGATAGTTTAGTAGTAAATTCATGGCTTACTTTATTAAAAGATAAAAAATTTAAATCTTGCACCCTAAGTTAAAAATAAATAAATAAATAAATTGACGTTCTCTTCCAACAAGCTCGTGTAATTTTTGACTTTCGAGGAATCAAAGACTAGCAAAATTGGGATTTGAATATGAGGGTTCAAGGAAACAACTTTTGCATTGCATGTGTCTTCCGTGGGGTACAAGTAATGTATTTCCATTCTTCTTACTCTTAGCAGCCGACTGAGACATGGATTGATAGCACCAATTAATCAATTGGTTGGACTTTTGTTATTGTGTTTTTCTCCCAAAATTTAAACTAAAAATTAGTTGAAACTATATTTTATAGTCTCAATTAAGTTATTAAACAGCTATCAGTGTTCCTTCCCCTCATAACTTGTTTTTTCTTTTTCACTTCTTGAGATCTGGCATGGAAATATAACCGCTTACAGATGCATCTCTCCTGGGTGTCTAGCATAGATGTGAGTCATTGTTCGAGTTTAATGTTTTTTTCAGCTCCCAAATAACCAGCTTTTTTTTTTTTTTTTCAGAGAACAAATATCTATTCCTTGACTTCTGAGCTCATTAAACAGAATGTATATAATAGGCACAAAATATTGGGAAGAACATAGAATAACCATCCGTTTGAACTTTTTTTTTAATGATTTGAACGATTTTTTGTTTAAATTTTATTAGAGAAAATACTATAACAAAATGGTTACAACAATAAAATAGTTTAAACTGCAATTGCCACACAGATGCTAAACTGTTACAATTCTTTATGGTTCAAATATATGTCACGTTTTGTTGATCTTTGATTAGCCTATTTATGTATCACAAATCTAAAGTTTTTGTAAATAAATCTGAATATTTTTTTTTTTCTTTTAAACACTCTTCAAAATTCAAATTTTATTTGACAAAGGTTTAGACGTTAAACGTTATTCCTTAAAAAAAAAAAAAAGAAAAAGAAAAGAAAAAGAGTAAAGATAAAGGAATGGCAATGAAGTTTGCTGCTTTCTCATCGCCATTTCCGAAGAAGGCGTCAAGATTCGGGCAATGTCCGTCAAGTGAAATTACATTCCCAATTTGTTTTTGTTACATCTGGATTAGCAAAATCACAAACCAAAGTTATAATATAACAAGTGGCCGAGTGGGGTTGTCGATAGGCCCAATGTTAGCGGGTTCCTGACGTATATGCAAGCACAAAAAAAAAAAATGTAAAAAATGACATGCTGCATCAGCATATTATTTTTTCCATAGTGCCAAATATACTTTCAATAAACACAATAATCAAAGAAAATAATAAAAATATTAATCAGATAAAAAAATAGAAAAAAAAAATCTAAAAAAACAAACTTGAACATCACGGTGAGCTGAGCTAGGCTCTCCGTCGCTGGAGCTGCCGCGGGAAAAGAAACACGACGCGCCAGGCAAGAGAACGGAGACGAGTTGCTCATCGCGCGGCTCCCAAAGTTGACACTGGAACTATCGCATGAGAACGGAGACGAGTTGCTCGTCATGCGGCTCCCGGAATAGTCTGTACTCGTGCGGCTCCCAATGTCAGCCGTGCTGGTCACGCGGCTCCCTAGTCTGTGCACATCGTGCGGCTCCCGATAGACTGGTTTGGCGTCGTCTCCCATAGGCGTTGCAGAAGATAGGGCGACGGAGAGAGAAGCAAGGGAGACAGGGAGAGAGTGTTACAGAAACGATGATAATTGCAGAAGAGAGAGAAAATGAGAGAGAAAATTATCAGACTTTTTCAGAGAAACAAGAGATAAGTCTTGTGTATTTAAGGGTATTTTAGGTTATTTACTGACAAAAAAATTCAAGCTCTTTTTACCTGTCACATAAATCGATCCCTAATGATTTACATCATTGGCTGAAAACTATAATTTTTATTATAAATTTAATTATAAATAATATAAAATTTTTATTATAATAAAAAAAATTATTATAATATAAAACTTTTATATACTATAATAACAAAAATTTTAACTACCGATTGTTACTGCTCTATTAATGGCACGCAACGCAACAATCTCAATGTTAGCAGCTACCGAGTAGCCCAATACGTGGTCATCATTGTGTAAAATTAAATAAGAAAGTAAGAAATAGAAGAAAAGAGGGAGACATTTAACGTAAAATATTTATATCCATGGTTAAGAATAAAGCGAAAGAATTCAATAGAAAAGAACATTATGAATAATAAATTATATAATCGGGTAGGTTACCTAGACTATCAAATCTTCTAAAATTACATAAAATAAGATGATTTCTTCATGGTAACTAAAAAAGCTAGTAGTCTTTCAGCCAGCCATCAGGTTTATAAAAAATATCAGATTTAATGGTGTAGGGATCCCACTGAAAAAAGACGAGGTAAGACAATTTAAAAGTAATTGTATGCAATATGTATACTTCATTTGGAAAATGAGTTTAAAGAAAAAGAAAAAAAATTAATTCAAATTTGTTTTGTTATACTAATTTTTCTTATAAAGTTACGTTACAAATTTAAACTTATTTCCTAAACAACATAACAGAGTTTTTAAAAAATATTTGTTAATTTTACGAGATTAAAATCTTACCACTCATAATATTATAGGCTATCGAAACTTATTATTTTATAAATACGGAGGTTTTAACCAGTTGGTTCCCAAACTTTCCTAATGATCATGCAGCGGCTATTTGTCTATTGGCCTTAGGCATCTCAGCCCTCAACTTTTTTTTTTTTTCCATTTGTTTTTTTAAAGGTTTGCACTTCGAATGTGCCACGTTGAAAGGTGAGTCTGAACATAGAGCTAAAGATCGGCAGTTGCATATCATTATTCAAAACTATTTTTATTCTAAAACAAACCAAACCAAATCACTTCTTATTACCAAAAAATAAAAAATAAAAACTCTTTTCAGTTTTTCTCCTCTCAATGCCAAGATTCACCCAATTCCATCATGATCCCTCTTCCTTTCCTCCATCTCCTACTCTCTCAACCATGGTACTCTCTCTCTCTCTCCCTTCCCCTTTTTTTTCATATGGATATATGTGCTATTTGTCTTTTCTTTTAAAAAAAAAAAAATAAAATGTGATAATTTCTTATAATTAACATGCACTAAATTGAGCAAACATTCTTCACCAATAAGTTTGACTGGTTTGCATGTGACTAATTATGTACACACACACACAAACATATATATATTGCTTTTGTTGCAGCCTCTAGTGCCATCGATGGTTGAGTCACTAGTGAGGCTAGCATCGGCAGTTGTGGCTGAACCAACAGTGACCATCACACCCTTGCTCTACTAAAGCAATTTCCTCCCTCGAAATCTCAACTTAGAGCGATTGGTCAGACGTGAATTTCTCCATCCCGAAATTATCTCTTCCATTTCCTCATCAACCTCCTAACATGTTTTTGGTAGCACCTAATTTATCTCAAAAACATTACATTTACACTGTTTTTGCGTTTTTCAAAGAGGAGAAAGAAATAAATGAATAAAATGTTTGGTTCTGTTTTCATGGGGTGGTTCTATTTTTCTTTTCTTTGCTTTTTTTCTTAATCCCGTTTTGTTTTCAGAACCAAATTTTGATGGGAAGTCGAGCATAAAGAAACTGCTATGATGGAAATTAAGAAAAAGCGGCTATGGTTGAGGATTTAAGGTAGATAAGTATATATGTATATATATACACAAATATACATATACATATAAATAGAAAATAAAATGGTATGAAAATGCAAAAAAGGAAAAAAAACCTTTCCCTTTTTGGGGTTTTTTTTTAATCTCCTTTTATTATAGAATTGATTTCCATTGGTTGCCATATATATTTGAGAAAATTATTAGTGTATTTGGAAATGTAGTTGAACCAACGAGTTAGAAGAAAAACTCTATAACACGTGAAAGTTTTACATTATAGTAAGTGAGAGATCAATTGGTTACAATTAGGCTTTCAAACACTCTCTTAACATGGTATATTATGATTTAAAAAATGTTTATTTATGTCACACATAAAAATTGTGACACGTTATTATCTAAGTTGTGACAGTTATATATAAAAAATAACTTTCAAAATACGGTATTTATGTAATTTCCCAACATATACGTATATATAATCAATTCGAAATTGTATTTGTAACTGCATATGTGCTCATGTTGTATTTTTACTAGCTTTAATGACCAAAAAACCGATGGAACCAAGATCTAGTGCAATTAAAACTACAGTGGGCCAAGTTGCATGCTTATTTGTTTGGAGGAGCACAGAGAACTTGAAATCGAAATAAAACACCAGAGAATGAACAAACCTCACAAAAACGACAATGTTTTAAACAAATACACCCACAGAAAGGACGACAACATTCAAAACGACAATAACAAAAAGGACGACAACATTGATAAAAAACGACAATAAGTAAGAGCGACGTCACTCAAAGAAAAGCCTCCGAGAAATGAAACGGCATTTTATTCTAAGCGACAAAATCAAGGAAAACTGATGATTCGTGAAGCACGACAATGTTAAGGAAAACGACAACAACTTCAACGCCAACATTAATTATAGAAAAATGATGGGCGCAATCCAACTAACAAAAAGGTAGACTCCTTATATGCATTTCATATTATGGGATCCGCTTTTAAATAATTGTGTGGTGCTCAACAACACCGCCCTGTTAGTTTCTCAGTCAAAATCCTATATGGCAAGAACAATAAATTTAACAAAATATGAAAATATTATCAAGGACCCTTTTCGATCGTGTCTGAATTGTAGCAATTTGAATAGTTTACTTTGGAATGTAAAATTTGAAAAGTGTGATTTAAATTGCAACCAGAACTGACATTCAAACATATAGTTAAATTGTAAATTTGATCAGGGAAAATAATTTGAATTTATACTTGGGTAGTTCACAAAAAATAAGTTAAAATTAACACACATCATACTAAAAGCGTAGAAAATTCTCACTTAAGCATAGAGGTTTAAATTATAAGAAAACCATTCATGAACATCTATGGAAGCTACCTTCAATTATGACAAACTATTAGAAATTAAAATAAACATATAATCACATAAAATAGTTAATAAATCCCGTTTAATACAACTAAATCAATTATTTACAAACTAAGTTAAATAAAACTCATACGAAGCCTTCATTATTCATCAATATTACTTCAATATTGAGAAGAACACAGAGTAACCGAGAGAGGGGTTTGAACTTTTTGTACTAATTTGAACGATTTTTTTTAATTTGTTAGAGAAAACACTATAACAAAGTGGTTAGAACAATAAAATAGTTTAAACTGCGATTGCTACATGGATATTAAACTATTACAATTCTTTATGGTTCAAATATATGTCATGTTTTGTTGATCTTTGATTAGCCTATTTATGTATCACAAATCTAAAGTTTTTGTAAATAAATCTGAATATGTTTTTTCTTTTAAGCGCTCTTTAAATTTTATTTGACAAAGGTTTAGACGTTAAACATTATTCCTTTATTAAAAAAAAAAAAGAGTAGAAAAAGAGTAAAGATAAAGGAATAGCAACGAAGTTTGCTACTTTCATCGCCATTTCCAAAGGAGGCATCAAGATTCGGGTAATGCCCGTCAAGTGAAATTACATTCCCAATTTGTTTTTGTTACATCCGACTTATCAAAATAACATACCAAAGTCACAACGTAGCAAGCGGCCCAGTGGGGGTGTCGATAGGCCCAATGGTAACGGGTTTTTTACATATGTGCAAAAAAATAAAAAAAAATAAAAAAAAGATTAATTTATGTCACTAAAAAACTAATTATAAAAAATATCATACTGCATTGTCATATTATTTTTATATTATTAAATATACTTTCAATAAACACAACAATCAAATAAAATAATAAAAAAATAGAAAAAAAATCTAAAAAACACAAACTTGGACATCACGATGAGCTAAGCTTGAATCTCTATAGCCGAAGTTGCCGTGGGAAAAGAAACACGACACTCTAGATCTTCCAGAGTTGATGCTAGATCTGTCTTAAGAGAACAAAGACGAGTTGCTTATTGCACGGCTCCCAGAGTCGACACTGGAACAATCGCATGAGAACGGAGATGAGTTGCTGATCACGCGGCTCCAGGAATCGTCCGTGCTCATCGCGTGGCTCCCAATGTCGGTCGTGCTTATCACGCGGCTCCCTAGTCTGTGCACGTCGTACTGCTCCCGATAGACTGGTTTGGCGTTGTCTCCCATCGACGTTGTAGAAGATAGGGCGACAGAGAGAGAAGCAAGGGAGATAGAGAGAGTGTGTAAGAGAAACGAAGATAATTGTAGAAGAGAGAGAAAATATTAGACTTTTTGAAAGAAACAAGAGATAAGTCTGGTGTATTTAAGGGCATTTTAGACTGTTTATTAGGTGTTTGGTAAAGTGGTAGGAACTGCGGTTTCTACCACAAAATCAATTATGAACAGTATAAAGCTCTCACAAGCTACAGTAACAATAAAAAGAAAATTGTTACAGTGTAAAGCTCTCACATACTACAGTAAAAAATGATTCTCATCACTGATTCCCATCACCCTCCAAACACCCAATTAGTTTATGTTTTAATCTGTCACGTGGTAAAAAGTTTGAAACTTTTTCTACTTGTGACATAAGTCGATCCTTACATGATTTTAGCGGCACACAACGTAACAATCTCAATGTTAGCAGCCACCGAGTAGCCCAATACGAGGACATCGTTGTATAAAATTAAATAAGAAAATAAGAAACAGAAGAAGAGACGAGAGATTTAACATGCTTTTGTAATATATTTATATCTACGGATTAAGAACAAAAAAAGATAATTCATTAAAAAAGAACATTGTGAATAATAAATTATATAATCGGGTAAGTTACGTAAGCTATCAAATCTTTTAAAATTACATAAAATCAACAGAATTAGAAGGTAAGATGATTTCTCTATGGTAACTAAAAAAAGCTAATAGTTTTTCAGCCAATAGATTCATAAAAATGATTAGATATAAAGGTATAGGGATCCCACTGGAAAAAAAAAAGATTAGGTAAGACAATTTAAAAGTAATTGTATGCAATATATATAAGCTATTTGGAAAAATGAGTTTGAACAAAAAAAAAAAAATTGATTCAAATATATTTCATTACACTGATTTTTTTAGTAAAGTTTAAATTGCTACGTTATAAATACAAACTTTTTTTTTATTTGAAATTATTTTCTAAACAACATAATAGAGTTTTTGGAAAATATTTTTTAACCCAAAATCCCACAACTTACAACACGTTAAAGAGGAGTTCCCAAACTTTCCCAAAGATCATGCATCTGTTATTTCTCTCCTGGTCTTAGTTTTCTCAGCCCTCAACTTTTTTTTTTTTTGTTTTCATTTGTTCTTTTTACAGTTTGCACTTCGATTGTGACACGTTGAAAGGCAGGTCTGAACATAGAGCTGAAGATCGGCAGTTGCATATCATTATTCAAAACTAATTTTATTCTACACCAAACCAAACTACTTCTTATTACCAAAAAAAAAAAAAATCTACTTTTCTCCCTCTGTTTTCTCTTTTCAATTCTTCTCCTGTCAATGCCAACCCAATTCCATTATGATCCCTCTTCCTCCACTCCATCTCCTACTCTCTCAACCATGGTATTCTCTCTCTCTCTCTTCCCTTTTTTTTTTCATATGGATATATGTGCTATTTGTCTTTTCTTTTTTTTTTTTTTGAAAATTAAAATGTGATAATTTCTTATAATCAACATGCACTAAATTGAACAAACATTCTGCACCAACAAGTTTATGTGTTTTGCATGTGACTAATTATATACATATACATACATACATATATAAATTGTTTTTGTTGCAGCCTCTAATGCCATTGATGGTTGAGTCACTGGTTAGGCTAGTATCGGCAGCTGTGGCTGAACCAACAGTGACCATCACAACCTTGCTCTACTACAGCAATCTTCTACCTCGGAATCTCAACTTAGAGAGATTGGTCAGACGTGAGTTTCTCCATCCCCGAAATTATCTCTTCCATTTTCTCATCAACCTCCTAAGATGTTTTTGGTAGCACCTAATTTATCTCAAAAACATTACATTTACACTGTTTTTGTGTTTTTCAAAGAGGAGAAAGAAATAAATGAATAAAATGTTTGGTTCTGTTTTCATGGGGTGGTTCTATATTTCTTTTCTTTTCTTTTTCTTAATCCCGTTTTGTTTTCAGAACCAAATTTTGATGGGAAGTTGAGCATATAGAAACTGCTATGATGGGAATTAAGAAAAAGCGGCTATGGTTGAGGATTTAAGGTAGCTAGATAAGCATATATGTATCTATATGTATGTTTGTGTACATACATACATATATATATATATATATATATATAGAGAAAATAAAATGGTATGAAAACGCAAAAAAGAAAAAAAAAAAACTTTTCCCTTTTTTTAATCTCCTTTTATTATAGAATTGGTTGCCATATATATTTGAGAAAATTACTAACGTGTTTAGGAATGTAGTGTTTAGGAATGTAGTTGAACCAACGAGTTAAAAGAAAACGCTATAGTATGTGAAAACTTTATACTATAGTAAGCGAGAGACTAATTAGTTACAACTAGGTTTTCAGACACTCTTATAACATAGTATATTACGATTTGAAAAATGTTTATTTATACCGCGTGTAAAAACTGTGACACGTTATTATCTAAGTTGCAATATAAAAAAAAAAAAAACTTTCAAAATACGATATTTATGTAATTCGCTAACATATACATGTATATAATCAATTCGAAATTGTATTTGTAACTGCATATGTGCTCGTGTTATACTTTTACTTGCTCTAATGACTAAAGAACCGACGGAACCGAGATCTAGTGCAATTAATGCTACAATGTAAAAGAAAACGACAATAACTTTCAGTGATACTAAAATATTACAGCTAACAAAAAGATAGACTCCATGTATGCACTTTATACAATAGGATCTACTTTTTATTAATTGTGTGGTGTTTAATAACATCCCGCTAGTTTTTCAATCAAAATCTTATAAGGTAAGAACAATAAATTTAACAAACTATGAAAATATTATCAATGGCCCTTTTGGGCCGTGTTTGAATTGCAGTAATTTGAATTGTTTACTTTGAAATGTAAAATTTAAAAAGTGTGATTTAAATTGCAAACAGAACTGACATTCAAATGCCCAGTTAAATTGTAAATTTGATCAGGGAAAACAATTTGAATGTATATTTGGGCAGTTGAAAAAAAAAAAGTTAGAATTAACACACATCATACTAAAAGTGTAGAAAATTCTCACTTAAGCAGAGAGGTTTAAATTGTAAGAAAAGCATTCATGAACATCTATGGAAACTAGCTTCAATTATGACAAACTGTTAGAAATTAAAATAAACATATCATCACATAAAATAGTTAATAAAACCCTATTTAATACAACTAAATCAATTATTTGCAAACTATGTTAAATAAAACGCATACGAAGCCTTCATTATTCATCAATATTACTTCATAGTTTGGATTGGCAGATCTTACGGGTTATGCAATCTCAATCCACAAGCCAATATAACAAATTCCAAATAGATATTTTATCAATATATTATCCATCCAAAAGGCTTCATAACCTAACCTAATCTAAGCCCATTGGTTGGGATTTTATGCATTCTCAATCCAAAAACCAATCTAATAGTTAGGCTTGAAAATTTATTAGATTGGTAATAGATGGATAAAATGACAATTTGTTAGATAGATAACTATGCCGAGAAGCTTGACCCAGAGAACAGTTAGCCCAATCCAGAAGACATGATGCAACATATAGGCTTCAAAATTTTGAGAATATGGAAAAAAAAAAAAAAAAAAAAAAAAAGAGTTGGTTTTTGAGGGATTTACAAATAAAAGGCATCTACGACAGTAGCCTTACAATCAACAGAAAAACCAATCCAACAATAAGGACATTGATGCCCATCCAACGCTGAGGTTTGTACGGGAAAACACCTCTTCCAATGGATGGTTTAGATGCATTTTCATGACACACGACGTGATGGTTGACGTCCACAATTTAACAGCCTGATAATCAAGATGACTCCTTAGCTTTACGATCATCATTGCTTGTCAAAGCCCCTAAAAACTTCCTGAGCAAGACATTGACTAAGTTGTCCCTGTAACGACCTCGAGGCACTTAGACTACCAACCAAAGAAGTGCCCGGAGATGGGGAGGGAGGGGGCAATGTTGTTGGGTCACCAAGTTAGGCCCAGGCAGGCATGAGACGGATCTCAACCCATACAGCCTAAGTGTATTCTAGAAGCTTCCTTAATGCATAATACCCTACAAGAATAAAAAGGTCAAATTAGTTTTGAATTCAAATTAGAAGATCTCCATAAGGGTGATAAGTAGTCAATTTGATCAAAATAACCGAATCCAAATTACTCGGAAAGGATAAGTGCTATAAGAGATCGTAGTGATGTCATTTAACCAATAGAAGAATAGATTATCATATATTTGAATTTTTATAGAACTTAAAGGGTAAGGTTATGGGTGACCCTTGAAAACTATAAATAGAGGCAATCTTTAGAGAGCAGCCTAAATCCAATTTTTGGCACAACCATTTGTATTCATATTTTCTCATAATAAAACTATATAACTCGAAAAAAGTAAAGTGAATATAGCATTCAATTGAGGTGAACTACTATAAATCTTTGTGTTCTTGCTGTTTATTTTCTTTTGTATTTAATTTACATTGCTCGTGAGTGATTATCACGGTGAAGAATATAAGATCCGTTTGGGGCCTTATTGGCCTAAACTTGGTGACCTGACAACATGTGTGTGTATGTGTATAGATATAAGAAAAAGCTAAAATTTTCAAAATATTAAAGGCATTTAGTATTTTGTATAGTCAAAATCAAACTTTGACCTTAAAAAAGTATGAATTTGATATGAATTTAAAACATGAAGATATAAAAGTGTTAAATTTTAAAATTCAATGTTTTGTTCTTTTCTTTGATAGCCCAAAAATATGAAGTATAAAAGTGGAAATAACCCCACGCCCAAATAAGCCCGCTTAGAATCGCATAGACTTGATCACCACTTTGGGCCTGGCTCTAAAATCATGAACATACCCATCGGAATAACATAAAAGAAAAGAAAAGAAAAGCAAAAAAAAAAAGTCAATTCTTTCGTGTATATGTATATGCATAGATATGTTTTGATGTAATAATATGTGCATAGATATTTGAGCGATAGTAGATGTCCTAGCTTTTTACTTATAATTGTATCATAGTGTTTCCGTTTTGTGTTCACGAACTCCTCAAATACGCTAATAAATACCTATTGATTTGGTAAGCAGAACTGACACACCTCTGACAAAAACAGATGTGATGCAAAAACTTGAGAGAGAACCCAACAACTTCATTTCCAAGCTTACAACAAGCACTAGGACTTTCATCGCAGACAAACAGCAAATATAAGAACCTACTCATTTTACTGTTTCGGCCAGCTGCTTCTGATTGCCCTTTGTAGTTATCAACCAACTCACTGCCAGCTGCTACTGCGTCCTAACCGTGTTCTTTCTTTTCTTTTCATTGTCGTTTTCACCGTAATTTCCGTGTCAGCTCTCATGTCTCACTTTTGGGAAGAATTCCCAATTGCCAAATGTTAGTTTCTGTTTCTGTACTTTTTTCTTTTTAATGTTTACTTGATTGACCAATTTTTTGGATATAACCGTCGTGTTATAAAAACCAAGAAAATATAATGACAAATAATAAAACTGAATGAGAAAAGAGGAACTAGAGAGATAATTTTTTATTAATTTTTTAATATAAATGTAATGAAGAGAATTATAGAATAACTATTTATAAAAAAATTTATTTTAATAGTCAACGGCCATCATTTTTATAGTATAGCCATTATTGTTATATTAAATTGACTAATTTAATAATTATATTCACATTATATTTTAATTATTGGTGGACACGCATGACTAACATTTTCACAATAAGTCACATATTTTTCTGTTTAAAGAAAATATTTGCTAGTTAAATTACAAACAGGCCGACTAACCAACAAAAATGATGTTGTAATTTAGAGAGTATCAGCTTTATGCTAGACCCCTTTTTTTATTTCTTTATCTTTTTTGGATGAGGAAAAAGAAATGATTAGGAAGGCAAATAATTCAAATAACACTACCCAAGTACTAATTAAAACAACCAGTCAGACCCATTTCAACATTTCCTCAGTGATTGGGAATTCATGTTCGAATGTGCCTTAAAATTCATGTCATGTTGCTATTGGACAGACATTTTGCATCATACTCTATGACTTCAGTTTTATTTTTTTCTCTTTTTTTTTTGTCTTAAAAAATGTTTTCCTTCTCAGAATCCTGACTCTCTCTTTTTTTTTTTTTTTTTTTCTTGAGGAATCCTTTGACTTAATAGTTAATGGTTTAGCGGTAGGGCCTTGTTGAATGGATTTCTTACCATATTAAACAATGTGATAATACGCTGTTCTTTCTTTTTGTAAGTTTTTCAAAGCATATATATATATTTTAAAAAGTAATCGCCCCCAGCTCTCGAAACATCAACATTGTCTGTCGTGGTTGTAATAAATAATATTTCAATTGCAGAACATCCTTGAGAAGATTGACATAATATTATAGGCACATGTACCGAGGTGTTTGGAAGGTGGTGAAAACTAGTGGTGAGAAACATTTTTATTGTAGCATGTAAGAGCTTTATACTGTAGTAATTTTTTTTATTGTTACTGTAGCATGTGAGAGCTTTATACTGTTCATAACTAAGTTTATGGTGGAAACCGCAGTTCCCACCACTTTGCCAAACACCCGGGTAATTAGGTTGTTTCAGTCCTAAATTGCACCCAAACTAACATCGGCCTATTATGTACAAATAACATATTTTAATGCATTCATTCATACTCAGCAAATAATAAATACATGCATATATATATATATATATATATATATATATATATACATTCGTTTATATCATATATTCATGTTTTTGGCAAATCCTCACAAAACTCCAGGCATATGACCGAAAATATTAGTAGGTATGATATGGCATGTACCATGATTTCGTAGATTTATTATAATAGTAGGCGCTTCGTTGGAGAAACACTATCAGGACTTATACTTAGCCGTCTCTGCATCAATTTTTATAATATCATAATCTTCTAAGCCGCAGTTTAATACATTTGTTTATTTTTTTAAACCCAAAATACATTTTTTTCTGTGATTACAAAATGTAGTATTTTTTAGGACCTTTATCCTTTTTTCTGCTTTTTTTTTTAAACAGAAATTCAGTAGACTTTTCTGATCTGAGTAATTATAGTGCTTTTATTAAATGTTCGTTTTTTGCCCGCCCCCAAAATTCTTGCGAGAAATATGATTAGCCCTTTTTGAGAATCTCGTGACAAACATTATTTTGTCCAACCCAAACAAACGGCACAGCCTTAAATCATGCCATAAATCTTATAAAGTTCTCCAACTTTTTTCTTTTTTTGGCCCACAACACAAGCCTTGCCAGAAACACAAGCTTCAGCTTTTTTTATAAAAAAGTATGATGGGTTAGCAGAAAAATAAAAAAGGAAGCTCGTACATGTGGTTTTTGCTCCTGTCGATTGCTTTTAGCTTTATACTAATTTTTTAATGATTTAATTTCTAACTTTGTAAGTTAAAAATTCATAAAGCGCCACATAAAATTGTTTCTAGGCATAAATCATGTAGTTAAAAATTAATTTAAGGATCAAAATGATAAACAAAAGATTAACATCCTAGCTAGCCGATGAGAAAGAACTCAGCACACATAAATCCCGGCAAATCTGCATGCAATGGCTAATGAGACTCAAATAATTCACCAAAAAATAGACTAATTACTTACTTAGGGGGAAAAAATCAAATGAAAGCGGAGAATATTATATCATAATATAATATTATAATATTTGTGCCGCTCACAGCTGTATATTAGCAAGCACCTTTCTACACGCAACGCGGCGCTGACAAGTGGATTTCAGGTGGAATGAGCACAATTCCCTTTTTACTGCCTCAAACTTACGCAAGCCACATGTGACCAAGGAATAAGGTTGCTCGTTGGCCATGTTTTTTGTTTCAGTTTTATTTCCCATTTCGGTAAACAAAGAATTAATACATAGGGTTACCAAACTACCCTCCTTGATGTTGATTCAAATATGACCTTAAGAAATAAATTGAAGGGAGAAAAAGGGAAAGAGAATAGGTCAGGGCCAAAGGGGACATGGAGTGTAGATATCAAAATGAAACTAACTTTCTATGAGACCAACTGTGGTGTTTGCTATGACAGCTGTAATATACTCTTATAAATTAAGGTTCTTTACTTATTGTATTAAACAAGATTTTTTTTTTTTTAGCTTGAAGGTGAAAGACAAGAATTTGAACTGTTTATTAGTAAAATTAGGTATAAAATTATTGCTACGTTATACTTGCAACCATTCTTGAACCGTGGTTAAAAGGCCTATTGAGAAGTGAGAACTAGCAAATGGATTCATGACCCCTGGATTGTCCCTTCCCTCTTGATGAAGGTTGCTTGGAGACTAGCCAAAAAAAAAATGATGTTTGCGAGAGTGGGTGTATGAATCCCAACCTTCAAATGAAATGACCTTTTATTACTTTTATGTATATGATAGCTTAACTTCTCATCATCACTAGAATGGCAAAGCAGTCCATTTGGCACCAAGTTGGCTACTAGTTTAGCGGTTACAATTGTTTATTCTTGAACAACTTTGTAACCCGTACGGCCATTATTGTCTCATTGAAAAACTTTCACCCCTGTCCGTTGAGCTTAGGACAATATTAGCAGGCTTGCAACACGTTTCTTTTTTCCCTTTTTTTTTTTTTTAAAACTTTGGGTATTTTATGAATATTGCGAAGTCCAAGCAAAAATCGCAATGTTTATATGGTGACAGATTATCACTCTAAAACAGGCCAAAAGTTCCTAAACATTAGAAAAAAGCCACAAAGTACACCTAAGTACCACTTAAAAATATCTTATATTAGAGAATAATTGACTTTTGTATGTAATAGCTATTTCAAAAAAAAAAGAAGTATTAATAGCTTGAATAAATTACCCAATTTTGCAATTGTAATTTATTTTAATTTAGTAAATTTCATTATTTTACTGGATGTGATGATTTGGGATTTTGGGTAACTTTCCCTATCTGATATACGCACATTTCCCGCCTTTTACCTTATTCTTTAATTTTAATATCTTATTTTAATTTCTTGCACTCAAATAAATTTGTCCAAAACTTCCCAATTCACATTCCACACTTTGTTTTCCCAAATTAAACAACAGAACAGTAATTAATTAGAAATCAATTCAATCGATTATGAACTGGCGACGGTTGGTTTTTACCCGTGGATCCTTAATTTTCCTTCTTTTAATTTCTTCCCCTTTTTTTACTGCCCATGATAATGGTAACCCATATACGTACTGTTTAACCATAAATATTTACTTTCCCAAAATACCCTTATCCAAATTTACGTCCGTACAATATTCGCGGGAGTGGAAGCATCTTAGAGAGAGAGAGAGAGAGACAGTCCAACGTGGTACTCTTTCTAAAAGGCGCCAGCTATTACCATTCTCTTTAGCTGCCAAACTTGTGGATTCTCGATTGACCATTCATCTCTCTCGCTTTCCTCTTCTAAAATTGTCATTTCAATGAATACATATAATTATCCAAATACAAAATTCTCTCCTTTTAATATTTTCTAACTTTTGTTTCCTGTCCCTACATCACACTCTCTCTTTTATTCACCCTTTAAGCTTCCTCTTCTTTCATGCCAATTTCCGATTCACAAATTCTCTAATAATCCTCTCTCATTTTGGTCCATTTGCCAAAAAACCCATTCCTCTTCTATATTTAGAAACAGAACCGCTTAATTTTCCCATTAGTTGAAGTTTTTTGGGTTCTTTGTTTCTGTTTTCTTGGTTCTGGGTTTTCTTGAATGCCGATTCTTGACGTGACCTGATCTTCTGTTTTTCAATCTCACGGTCATTCTTTTCCTTTCGTTGCTATCGCGGTCTACACGAAGAAATCCATTTACATTTGTTTTTGTCCACAATCTTTAATTTCTTGTCTTTTTAAAAAGCCATCTTCTCTGCTAAACTCGGAAGCTCGTCGGGATCAAAATGCTTGACGGCTTTTTGAAGTCCAAGTTTTACACCAAATGGTAAATTCATTTCATCTATTCCTTTCGTTTGTTTGTTTCTGTGAATATATATACATATATGTGTATATGTAAATATGTATATGTATTCTCTGTTCCGTAGATATTTTGACGTTTAATTTCTGGGTTTCTTTTAATGTAGCAAAACAAATCTAAAGCTCGTCAAGACACGAGTAGAGACCACAAAGAAGAAGAAGAACGCCGTACAGAAGTTTCTGAAGAATGATATCGCCGATCTTCTCAGGAACGGTTTTGACATCAATGCATATAACAGGGTATTCTTCTTTTCTTTATTTTTTTTTTTTTGTTATCTCTAATCACAGCAGAATAATAAGCTGAAATTCTGGGTTAATCTTTTTAACCATGTCCAAGTTTTGCTTTTCCCGTAAGTCTTGTTTGGCTCTTGGGATGAACATTTTCCTATCTATCTCTCTGTTTTTTTGGGAAGCGGTATTTTCTTTCCGGTCTTGCATACGTCCACATGGAGAGTCTTTGAAGCATTTAATCACTTCGTGTCTTGACTTGAAACGGTCAATCACATAAACCCAAAATACTACAAATTCCATCTGTTTTTGATTGCTGGCACGGCAATTATTATTATTTTTTTTTGCTCCTTGGTCTTTTTCCAAAGAGTTGGCAAATTTCTCAAAACGTTGTTTCGTGTGTGTGGTTTTTTTGTCTGTCTTTATGGGTTTAAATTTTACAAATCAATTTCTGCCATTTTTATTTTGCAGTAGAAGATTTACTAATTAAATCCCTAATTGAAGCCACATGCAACATAGTTGACGATCTTTGATTTTGTAGGCCCATTAATCTTTTAAGTAACGATTTTTTTCTTCTTTTTTTGTCAAGCAGGCTGAGGGGCTTCTGATTGAGCAAAATATGAGGGCCTGTTATGAAATGATTGAGAACTTTTGTGGCTGCATCTCAAGTAACCTCTCTCTCATGCAAAAACAGAGGTATTTGTTGCTTCCAAAACAAAATTCACTCTTTCTTCTCTCTCTCACTCTAAACATATGTGTGTGTGTGTGAATTCATATATACACATCTTTATTTAGGTCTACGTCATTTCATTGCATAAGTTTGCCACACATGATTCCCACATTTCCACTTTATCAAGCAATATTTGCTCACAATTCAATTTTGATTACTGATTTTTTCTAAAATGATTTTAGGGAATGCCCTGAAGAGTGCAGGGAAGCTGTTTCATCTCTGAATTTTGCCGCAGCGAGATTCGCAGATTTGCCAGAACTACGTGATCTCAGGAACGTATTCACTGAGAGATATGGAAATTCCCTTGATTGTTACACAAGTAAAGAGGTAGTTATTTGCATCTCATTGTAAAAGAAAAAAAAAAATTGATACATCTACTTGAATAAGATGCAATTCCATTACTGGTCTGTTTTTACAAATGACCCTTGTTTTTTCGTGCTTAGTTCACGGAGAGGTTGAGGCAAAAAGATTTTACCAAAGAGATGAAGCTTCAGTTATTGGAGGACATTGCAAAGGAGTTCTCCATTGAATGGGATTCCAAGGCTTTGGAACAGGAATTGTTTACTCCTCCACCCGTACAAGTAAGCCTTCATCGAATTCATCTAAATCACTTTATCTGCCTTCTAATTCTTGTGTCTATGCAAAGCAAATTTGGAATTCTAGGATAGAAAAATAATGCTTAGACTATTTCTAAAACATTGCTAAACTAACGTGTCAATGTCAAATTTTTTACATTTTAGTAGGAAAGGTAGTGCTATACTTTGGCATCAAGTATAGCATGTGCTAAATTCTGACAAGAGAACAACACACGAAATATATCATTTTCATAGCCAAATATGACATTTCAGATTCGCGTTGGAAATGTCTTTGAACTTTGACCTTTTGTTGAGCAAGATTCTCCATTAGTTGCTATTTAACATTGCTTTCTAATTTCTCCACTAGTTATTGCATCAACGCTGCTTCTTACTGATTTTTTACTGGCAATGTGTTAAATCTTTTTGTAGAACCAGTCAAAGTTGAGCAACAATGAGGACGAGAGTTACAGATCACAGAAAAGCAATGAAGCTGCTTTTGGCAGAAGAAACACTCAGGATTCAGCAAACAAGCCGAGGAGCCTAAAGAACTTCACTGCATCAGAAGAAGGCGAAATTGACCGTACATCTTGCCATAACAAGAATGTCTCCCGGGATAGATACAAGCTGCAGAGCAGTAGCGAGGACGACACCATCACGGAATTCTCACAGGATGAGCGGAAGACGTCCTCGAGTTCGGCAGGAAGCAATTCGGAGGATGATGCAGATGGCAAGAGGCCCTTCTATCAGAGACTCATCCGCCCCCCTTATCTCAAACCGAAACCGGAGAGAAATTTAGAGGAACCTCCAAAGCAGAATGAACATGTTGATCAAGTTGAAGCCAAAAATCTGCAAGACAATCCAGTCGAAGCGGATAAGCCAAAACCGAGATCGGTTAGGCGGAGAAATCTGAAACCACCACCGGGTTACAACGAAAATTCTAGTGGCACAAAACAGGAAGCAAGGCGGGCCTTGAGAGACATGAATAATGGGGATCAGATGGATGAAGAAGAGAAAATGATTGATGGGCTTTTGATGCATTATAGTAACAAAAGATCACCATATGAATATGACGAATCTAACAGTTCAAGGCTTAACAGAAGCAGGAAACCTGAATTGGTCACGCCTCCAGGCAGAATGTCGTCTCTTCCCCCAGAGCCGACGCCTCCTGAGGTGCCAAACAGAGGGCATGCGCGCGCGGTTTCGTTGCAGCCGGAAATGCTGAGCGCTGCCTGCCACGTCCACCCTAAGCTGCCGACCGACTATGATGAATTGGCTGCACGCATTGCAGCTCTTAGAGGAAAATAGAAGAAAGACTGGGCGTATTATTGTTTAGCAGCAGCTTAATCATAGGGAAAAATGTTAATCAGGTGACCTAATAGTTGTCACACTATTTAGCTTTCACATTATGATTTACTGATCATATTCATATGTGAAAATGGAAACACTGCAATACCCGGTTGCTGTGTCTTAACAGTTATTATTGATATTAATTTGGGTTGTGGTTCTTATTTATGTTGTGTCGCTCGACATATGTATTTTCATGATTATGGTCATTGGCTTGTTGGCCTGACGTTGAGCTCAAAAATTCAAAGCTACAGTACTAGGTTGTTTGGGACTTAAAATTACTGATTCCACCATTTTCTTTTTTTTTTTTAAAAAAAGGAGGATGGAAACTACAGCTTGTTCCATTTGCCGTAAGGCAGAAAATTTGTAAGCTAAAAGAAATATCGTTAGCTTGCGGTTAACGAAAAAATGTCGTTTTAACGGTAAACGACAGTAGCTTTTAGAACCAAACGACGAGGGAAAAAAGGAAAAAAGATAAAAAGAAAAAAAAGCCACAGTTGCTGTACACGACAGTAAAATGTTACAAAGGCAAGCTCAGAAAGAGAGAGATGCGGCTCTTGTATGGAGATCGACAGAAACAAATACATGGTCGTTATTATATTATGCCAATGTAAAATGAACTAAAGTTAGCCAACTTAAAGCAATGAATGGTCACGAATTAAAAGATAGAAAACGTTTAATAGGGTATAATTTGCCTGCCCTTGTGTTAGCGCTTCAATCATTTTTAATAAGACGAAAACTATAGTGTAGAGGTGAATACAAAAAGAAAAGAAAACAAGACTAAAATTTAGACGACAATTAACATTTCTTTTGAATGTGTGAAACCAGGGGGAAATTTCGTGTCGTTTTTCGGTTAAAACAACGGCAATTTTTTTTTTCGACGAAACAAGAGGAGGTTTTTTTTTGTCCATTTTAAATTAGAGCGACAACAGAATTTGCAGCGAAATAAAAATATCGTTTGGATGATAAGAACGACGAAAAAAGATTCTGTCGTTTTCAGTTTAAACAAGCAAACCTTACACGACATGTCGTTTATCAGTTTGCAGGACGATAAACTCGAGCGGAGAAAAGCAGAGTAAAAAAAAAAAAAAGGAAGCAAAAAAATGCAAGCTTGAAGCAAGCTAATCTTCCTACAAGTCTCAGCCGGGAAATCTCATCGGACCACCGAGAAGGATCGAGTGGCTGTATTGTTGGTCTGGGTTTTCTTCAACAGACTCGCGTCAATGGAGGACAGAGCTGAATCTTCTTCTTCCCCTCCTCCAGTAGCATCAGAAGAGTCGGAGGAGTTATCGTCTCGAAGAGACGGCGGAGACTCCGGGGAGGAGGAGGAGCAGGTGATGAGCGAGGTACACTTGGGTTGCCCACCTGGTTTCTCTGGGCCCCACTGTTCCTACTTCACCTTCTCCCTTCCGTCTGGTAATTCCATCCCTCTTTGTGCTCCGCTTAGTTTTCGCCCAATTGGGATTATAAAAGATTATTATAATTTTTTATTTATGACAAATTTACCATTCCTCCTTTTTTTTTTTTTTTTGGAATTAGTCAGAAGTTGAATCAGCTTCAATGGAGAAATCAATCAGTCTGGATGAAGATGGTGATCTTGTTCTCACTCGACGCAGCAGTGAGTTCTCACTTCTCATTCTTATGATAGTCTCCAATGGAGAACAAAGAGGAATTATAAATTTTAAGATAGCAATGTCATTTAATAGAGTTCTTAATAAAAAAAAATACAGAATCAAGTAAACGGAGTTTTAATGTGGTTATTCAGCATAACATCACATCATCAATTCCAAATGTGGGTTTGCAAGTAAGTTTTGTGTTTCTTCTGATATTTTATGCTGGTTTCATGTTCATAATATTTTTTTAGGGGTGGCAATTTGGTCATATGCATGTCAACCAAAAATTTCATGTCGGGACAAGTCAATGCACGTATTACCCGTCGATTTGGGTAGTGTTCGAATCTTGTTCTCGTGTCGAACCCAAATTGCCATCCCTATTTTTTTTAATGCTTGATCTGATTTGGGTCCTTCAGGTGTGGAGAGCAGAGTTGTTGTTGTCTGATTTTCTGTTGCATAAGATGTCTACCTCGTCTGAATTTGATGGGATTGTTTCATTAGAACTTGGTGCTGGTACTGGTAAATTGACTACTAGTACTTCTACTAATGTTATGTATTCTTGTGCAGATGAAATTTCTTTATTATGTACACCATACAATGCAATTTATGAAATAGAAAATAAAAAGTCAATTGGAAATGTTTATATAACTTAAATTACGTAAATCTGTATAATTTCGTGATCAGGGCTGGCCGGTTTATTACTTGCACGAGTCGCTAAAACAGTGTTTTTAACAGGTTCATTTACATTGCCTCTTACTTTATTTCTCTCTTCTTTGGTGAAAAATATATGTCATATTATACTATTCACTTCTATATGTTACGATGAAGTATGGTCCTCCCAGGAGGACAGTAACAAAAGACATAGACATACATATCCAGTTTCAACTTTCTTTCAAAATGATTTGTTACCTTTCCTATCGCCTTCTTTAAGTTATTAAAACTCTTCTGGTTTCCTAAGTTTTTACCCAAAAGAAAGGGAAAAATCAGAAGCCAACATAGAATATCAGGATTTAAATGTCAGTTTATCAGGAGCATTTAAGTCATTTTGTCAAGTTATATATTCTGTGGGATACTTGTTTGCTTAACTTATCTCTCCTATGTGACCTATTTTGAGCTTCTTATTGTGAAACATCATCTTCTGTTACTGCCAACAGACCATGGTGATGAGATACTCAACAACTGTGCCAAGAATGTTGACTTTAATTGTGAACTATTCAACTGTAAAGCAACCGTTCATGTTCGTGAGCTTGATTGGATGAGTTCCTGGCCTCCTAAGATAAGCCTCGAAGAATCCACTAATTGCAATAGGTGATATTTTATTTTATAATGATCTTCCTTGTTTTCTTCTCTTGTCTCTCCTCCATAGGCATGTGTTAACTTGTAGGCATAATGTTGGAAGAATCACGGTGTTCTACACGTTTCAATATCTTTAATTGCGGAAACATAAGTCAGTTCATTTGATTGTATTGCTTAGGTATTCTTGGACCTCCTCGGAAGTTGAAGAAGCCCAGGAAGCTTCTTTGCTTGTAGCTGCAGATGTAATTTACAGCGATGAGCTCACAGATGCATTTTTCAGTACTCTAGAGAGATTGATGTGCCTTGGTTCAGAAAAGGTACATATAAAGGCATTAGAACAGCCCATAGTAGGAGTTGCAAGTATTATATCAGGAAAGAATTGATGATTTTGTTCACTTTCCTATCTCAAACAGAATACTTAAACAGTGAATTAGCAAATCGGTGTTTGACATAACATGGACAGTTTTGTACAGGGTAGATAGAACATACTTTCTCATGTTGGGCCACCGATGGTTAACCACTATGTTTATCAGGTGTTATACTTGGCATTGGAAAAGCGCTTCAACTTCAGCCTCAATGATCTTGATGTTGTAGCAAATGGTTATTCGCATTTCCAAAGTTATTTGCGAGATGAGAAAGGTAAGGTAACCGCGTCCTTGTATGGTATTTATTCGTGTTTCTATTGTTTAATTTAGCTTTGAAATGGATGGTTGCAGAGTGTGAAGGCGCTGAAGTCTGCTCAATGTCTTGCTTTGTGGGCAAGCGTATTGACATCACACAGATTCCTCAGTATGTGAGAGAGTATGAAAGAGGAAACGATGTCGAGATTTGGCAGATCAAGTACAACAGAAAGAAAGTTCGATCTAAGGTTCCTAGTTCATAAATCCTATCTATAACAGCAGGATTTTCCTTAGTTATGTGACAATCCTTCTGCTTTGTGAAGTGCATCAGAATTTGTTGTCTTCAGCCCCGAAGGATGATCTTGAAACTATCAGGCTAGAAAGTGGGCGTGGTTACTGGGCCTCTTTACAAGTTCTCCAGTCCAGAAATGCCCTTGGTTGGGGCCTGGGATGTAATAGATTAAGTTGGATATCACTTTGAAGTTTAGCTTCCTTTTGGACCGTCTTTTAACTGTCATTTTAAGTTTGAAAACTATAACACATGAGAATTTTATATTGTAGCAACATTTTCTCCCCTATTGTAGTTGCCGAGAATTTACACTATTAATAGTTGTAATTAATGGGTTGGAATTGAAGTTTCAAGCACTCCATTCCTTTAGCGATTCACTCTTTATATATATATGCATAAATTAAGCTTGAACTTTTTTTATATAAACAATAATTTTAATACATTTTTTTTTCCAAGGTTGTTCTTGTGATTCACCCTAATGACCGCTCTCTTCATCCACTAATCCAATTTCGTCAAAAGGCCATAGCTTGGATTCAAGCACTCAAGAAAATAGAGGGTAATGTAAAATTTTTACTTGAGTGGGAAAAATTTTAGAGAGTCTTATACATGAAAAACATCCCCTATTGGTATGTTAGACTGCTTTTGCGCCATACCTGGCAACACATGACAAGGAGATGCGCCACAAGGACAGCAGCCTTTCGGTTATTCCACGCAAATCCCCACGTCGAAGAATGAAGAATCTCTCTCATGCCAAGCTGGTGACGGTCCCACTGCCACTTTAAGACGATTAAAGTGAAGAGTAAATGACCGAAGCCTCTTATTCTCTCCACCACAAACCTTTCGCCTTTTGCCTTTTGCCTTTTGCCTTTATGAACTATGCTCCGCTCATGGTACACAACTTGGGGAATTTTGGACGTTGCCAATTGGCAATGCTTGGCTTTTTTTTTTTTTTTTTTAATAATTTTTTAACAGGCCAGCTACAGCTAGTGTGAGTGCTGAGCACAAAGGGTTGTCTTCAGCCTTTTTAGTCAACGTTAGGATGAAAAATTATTTTCATCCCGTGAGGTTATAACATTGTTATTTCTAAAACTATAAGTCTTAATTTAAAATGTAGTATATTTTTAGACTGGGTCTCGTATTTTTGTTAATAACGAGGTTATAATCCCAAAAAGTTAAACATGATTGCTCCATTTGACAACATGGTTGCTGACCATAGATAATATTGTATCAATTTAAATAAATTTTTTTTGTTCAAATCATAGTTCCCAAATAAAAAAAACAATTCATTCTATTTGATTTTTTAGAAAAAAGACACAATACACTCTGTTTTCATGCAATTTATTATTTTTTCAAGGGAAGTTTTCCATGCAAATGGTGGAGAGAGACGGAGTTAAGTTGGGCCACCTGCCATACTCAATTATAACTATCTTTCCATTGAATACTTAAAAGATGTTGTGTCTTTATTTAAAAAATAATTATATCTTTATTCAATAATCAAAATATGTAACTAAAATTTCATTTAATAAAATATTATTGTTATTTTTTCACTGCATTTTTGCTAAAAAAATTTCTAGCTCTATCACTGTTTCTTTACAGTTTAGTGGGTGTTTGGAAAAATGGTGGGAACCAATAGTGAGAACCACTTTTACTGTAGCATGTGAGAGCTTTTTATTGTTCATAACTAAATTTGTAGTGGAAACCAGTGGTTCCCACCACTCCTAAACACCCCATTATTTGGGTGTAGTTCGTGGTTTTTTTTTTTTTTTGGTTGAATAGTTCATCGCATTGGAGGATTCAATAATTGAATTTTCCTTACACGTCTAGAGTTAAATATTAGCACTACATTGTCCTTTTTGTTTGTGGATCAATTTAAAGCAGCAAGGTGTCCTTTGCAGCTTACTTGCTTCCCAATCCACCTCTTAATGTATTCCCTATAAAGGTATCTTTACTAATTTCCAGTTATTATTATTTTTGTTATTTTATTATTCTTTTTTGCTTTGATTTTATGCTATGAACTTGTAAAGATCCAAGAGTGAAGGTGACGGAAATAATGTCCAAGCATCGAGAAAATAACCCTGTCTAGTAAAAGTGGTAGGAATCACTTTTTCAGTTATAAACAGTGTAAAGCCTTCACATGTTAAAATAATAATAAAAAAAAATTGTTACAATATAAGACTCTTATATGCTACAATAAAAGTAGTTCTAACAAACGGTTCTCACCACCTTGCAAACACCCTAAACATTTGAATGATTAATCAAATGGGGTTTAAATTTAGTTGGACAGGAAACCTTGGACAAATAATAGAATACCAAACTGCAGTTCTTTACTCTTCTCACCTCAAGTCCCCAACAGAAAAAACAAAAAAAAAAAAAAAGAAGAAAGAAATTATAACCACAATTATTCAACTAATCTACAAAATATTATATCATTATTTTGATTAATCTACTAAATATTTTATCTTAATTTCCTTTTATATATATATTTTTTTGTTTTTACCACCACACTCTGTATTCTTTCAAGAAAGGTTTTAAATTGCTTATTCCTCGAAATAAAAAAAAAAAGGAAAAGAAAAAGAAACGTTTCCAAACAATGCCGTTATTAAAGTATAATTTCTAATCCCAAAAATCACATCCCCATTCCCAATAATTCCTCCATTTTCAGCCAAAATAATTGTGCAATTATAAAAACAGAGCAGACAGTCTCAAAACGACACAGTCTCGCTATTCTTGAACCTTCTTCCAACCTCCAACGATTCCACTCTGCTTTTGTCCTGACACCCGACGTTCTCTCTCTAAAAAAACCATCTCAAATTCTCTCTAGAAAAACCAGTCTTCCATAGACAGGGAGACCGAAGGAGATCAAATGCCCAATTAAGAACAAGAATCGAATCAGACCCATCGAGGAAGGAAGCCGCAGAAGAGATGGGCTGCACCCAATCGAAGATCGAGAACGAGGAGGCCGTGGCGCGATGCAAGGAGCGTAAGCTCCACATGAAGGAGGCGGTCTCGGCCCGCAATGCCTTCGCCGCGGCCCACTCCTCCTACGCCGTGTACCTCAAGAACACCGGCGCTGCCCTCAGCGACTACGCCCAGGGCGAGGTCCAGAACACCCAGCTGCCCCACCAGGTCCAACCCAACTCCTCCTCCTCCGCCGCTGCCGCTGCCCCGGCCCAGTTCGTCGAGACCCTCCCTCCGCCTCCTCCGCCTCCGTCCAACTTCGCCCCCCCCGCCCCTCTCCCGCGCGCCGCCACCATGCCGGAGATCAAGATGCCCAAGCCCAATCCCCCGCCCAGGCCCAAGCCTATCATGGAGGAGGAGGAGGACGAGGACGAGGACGAGAACGAAGGATCGGTGAATTTGAGGAGACGGAGGAGCAGCAGAAGTGGAAGCAGAGGTGGACATAGGGAGGTTGTGGAAGAAGTTCAGGAGAGTAATCGGGCCCCACCGACGGTTTCGCAGGAGAATCGGACGATTCAGTCGAGTTATCAGCAGCAGCCGGACAATTTCGGCTACGATTTCTTCTTCCAGTACGAAACCCCTGGGCCCACCTTGAGCGAGGTGGAGGAGGTTAACATCAGCAAAGAAGAGATCGATCGCCACATGTTCGACGGAAGGACTAAGAGAGTGGAGGAGGAGGAGGAGGAGGAGGAGGAGGAAGTGAAGAGTAGTGCTACTAAGGTTGAGCCGGATCCCGTCCCAGAGAAGGCCGCGGTGTCTGAGCCTCCACCGCCTCCGGATCCTGCTGCTGCTGCAGCGGCGGCGGCGGCTGCAGTGGCCGCGATGAGTATGAAGAAAGCGAAGCCGGCGGGGCCTGTTGCGGTTAAGGCGAATGTTAATTTGTTGCAGATATTTGTGGAGCTGGATGACCATTTTCTCAAGGCTTCGGAGAGTGCTCATGAAGTTTCCAAGATGCTTGAGGCTACCCGGCTGCACTATCACTCGAATTTCGCTGATAATCGGGGTAATGGAATTGATTTCTTTATTTCGGTTGATTTGAAGTGGAAAAAAAGAAGATTAAAATTGGTACAAAGATATGATTTTGGTTGTGTTTTAATCGTTGACATGAATTGTTTATGAAGAAATATTCAAAATGAATTACGATTGATTTTAATTGTAAAATCTGTTTTAGTAGATTACTAGTTATTTGCTGATAGAACTGTTGTTCTGTTTTTGGTATGTGTTAAATCTCTTTGACTGTTTCTTACAGGGCATATTGATCACTCTGCTAGAGTGATGCGTGTTATCACATGGAATAGGTCATTTAAAAACCTACCTAATAATGATGATGTGAATGATGACTTCGATTCGGAAGAGCATGAAACGCATGCTACAGTTTTGGACAAGTTGTTAGCATGGGAGAAAAAGCTCTACGATGAAGTTAAGGTACATTCAAAATACTTTTTTCTTTTCTTTTCTCTTTGTTATGCATAATTGATCAAACTGCTAATTGTATGTGTCAAAGTTTCTTGCTTCCATGTCACATACACGAATTTGATGAAGTTGTTCTCAGCCGTGTACTGTTCTGATATTATAATTGAGATCAATTTCATTTATGCTAGGAAAGTATGTATCCTAGTTCAACATGCCCTCTACACTTTGAAAAGGGTTTATTTCACCCTCTGATTTATATAAAACTGTTCGAAACACCCCCTCTATCCAAATACGTTTATAAAACCCATGGAATGATGATGTGATGCTAATTGTAATTTCATAAATGCCCTTGAACCTTGAAGTTTTTTTAGAATCAATAGTTTGGGGATATTTTTGAAATTTCACTTATTCGAGTGTGTTTTCAACAAATTTATATTAGTTTTGGGGATCGCACTTTTCAAAATTTGAGGGGCATGTTGAATTAGAATGCATAGTTGGGGGGTTTATGAAGTTAATCCTAATAATTGTTTCCCTCCATGCATTAGTTAACAGATTGCTAACTTGGTCTTTGAGGACTCCTTATAAATATGAAGTAGATGTTCATGAGGTCCGCCTTGTTGCGATGAGGCACTAAAGTACAATCTTTTCTGTTACTCAACTTGCTTTCCTTTTCCTGCCATCCATAAATGAAATGTGTACATTAGAAGTCAGCTTCAGCCACTAATGCTTGCTATTATTACTAACTTGGGCCAACTCTTGCTGGATAGGCAGGTGAGCTGATGAAATTTGAGTACCAAAGGAAGGTTAACGCACTGAACAGGCTAAAGAAACGGGGTACCAACTCTGATGCGTTGGAGAAAGCAAAAGCAGCGGTAAGTCATCTGCACACGAGATACATTGTTGACATGCAGTCCATGGATTCAACAGTTTCAGAGATCAACCGTCTACGGGATGAGCAGTTATACCCAAAACTTGTTCAGCTTATTGATGGGTGAGTGTTTGTTCTAGTGTTATCAATTAAATGATAAATCTTATTTGGGGAGAGCTTTTGTTTTACTGAATAATGTTGCTTCCTTTTAGCTAGTTTATTGAGTTCCTAGTAGTGCTACCTTTTACTATGTTGACCAGTAAAGGTTTCCTATAAATAAAGTGCCATGAAAACATATTTATGTTGTGTTTCTGACCCATTTACGCAAATAGAAAAGATTTTGGTTTTGCACTTTGCTATCTATTTCCAAGATAGTCCCTCTCATCCCACTACGGAAAGATATTAGTTCCACGTGGAATTCTGAAGATGATTTCTGTTATGATTCTCCTTAATAGTCTTACTTAAAAAATCTTGGAGTCTATGTATGGTGGGGAAAAAAATGAGGGAGAAAAATGTGGGAACCATGCCGTAATATAACCGTGATCTGTATATTGCTGAAACCTCTCCTAATTCTTCTGTGAACTTGCAGGATGGCGACAATGTGGGAAACCATGCGATATCACCATGAGAGTCAATCGAGGATTGTGCAAGCGCTCAGATATCTCGACAGCTCACAATCCCCCAAGGAAACAAGTGAGCACCACCATGAGCGTACAGTGCAGCTCTATGCCGTTGTGAATCAGTGGCATTTACAGTCTGAGAAGCTTGTACATAAGCAAAAAGACTATATAAAAGCCCTGAACGCCTGGTTAAAACTTAATCTCATTCCCACCGAGAGCAGCTTGAAGGAGAAAGTTTCTTCCCCGCCGAGGCAACAAACGCCCCCTATACAGAAACTCCTGATGGTGTGGCAAGATCATCTGGAAAAGCTACCAGATGAACATGCGAGAAGTGCCATCTTCAACTTTGGTGCTGTGATAGATACTATAGTGCATCAACAAGGCGAAGAGATGAGATTGAGAGAAAAATGCAAGGATACCGAGAAGGAGCTCTTGCGAAAAAAACAGCAATTTGAAGACTGGTATCATAAATATATGCAGCGGCAAATACCTGATGACGGGGAGCCTGCAGAAGATACCGCTAACAATGATGCTGTTGCAGAAAGGCAGTTCATGGTCGATTCAGTGAAGAAGAGGCTTCAAGAGGAGCAGGAGGCCTACCAGAGGCATTGCCTTCAGGTGAGGGAGAAGTCCTTGACTAGTCTTAAAACTCGCTTGCCGGAGCTTTTCAGGGCATTGGCGGATTTTTCAGTTGCCTGTTCAGAAATGTACAGGGACTTGAGGTCCAGATCACTGCCTCAGAATCGCCACGAGAGTTCTTCATAATAGTTTATACAGATTTGGTCGGTTGTATCAACTTTTACCTTTTGTTTTTCTCTTCATTATAGTTTATTTATATGTGCTATATTATCCTTTTTGGGGGCTGAGAATGCGGTATAGTACTTATAAGCTCATGCAATTTGTGTTCAATCGATTTGATTGCCTGATAAACTGTTCATAATTACTTGCTGTCATCGAAAAAGGATGGAGTCCTATTCTACAAATTCCATCTAGATTTTTTGTTTTATGCTTCGCTTTTTTACCTTGTAGTGAATAATTTTACATCGAATTTATGAGATTAGGGATTTGTTTTTGTGCTTTCAAATTTACTTTTATTGACAAAATTAAGCTCGTTTCCGATTTAATCTCAAATTTTGCTGTAATATTTTCTTTTACAAAATTTAAAGCAAACAATGACTAGAATTACAATTTGTATAGTTTCAATCGCATTTCTCAACGGGCTAACATTGAACTTGGATCACTTGCAAGGTCTTTGACTAGGGGGCTGATTTCCTTTGAAACATCCAATTTTACCCACGCATATCGAGGTGCAAATGAGTTTCGTATCAGATTCATATAAAAGGTTAAAGAAGGAGCAGGCAGTTTTCAAGAACTTTTTTATTTTGGAAAATTAAGCATTCATTTACACTTAAAAGAAATTAAAAGAAAAATCCCAGATAGAACTTTCATAACTATTGGTCTGGCAGTCATGTTAACCTAGGCAGCAAAATAATTTTCTTCTGTCTCGAACTTCATTGTTGAGATTCATTCCTGTAGGCTTTGAGGGGAAAGCTTTTGCAAGTCTCTTTGCTGCACAACGCAGATAATGTTTAGAGTCCAAGAAAACCAAATATTTCACATAAACTTCCCATAACGCTTTTTAATTCACTGGCTTGGAATATGCAAAAAGGTCACCTATTTCATAGAAGAGCTCGTTAATATTTTCTGCAGTTTTTGCTGACGTTTCAATATAAAACATCCCATTCTCTTGAGCAAATTGTTCTCCTTCCTGTTACCAATCATTCACAATAGAACTAAATTGTTTAGCATGTTTATAATAATAATAACAATAAACTTGCTTGAGAATGTGACTATTTGTTTTTCACACATAACTTGCGTTCTGATTATTGGAATATAAATATTATTATCAGCCCTCCTCTTAATAACGTAAGCGGAATAGAAAACTGACATGGTATCATAGTAAGAGTAAGAAGTTTTCCTATTGTGATTAGTGAGGAAGGAAAATGAAGGAAAGAAAGGGAAAACATATCGCAAATAATCACCTCTGTTGCAACCTCTCTCTTGGGCTCCAAGTCACACTTGTTTGCAACCAATGCCATTACCAAATTTGAGTTCCCTGCAAAATTTTGCATGAAAAAGCTAGATAATCGTCCCAAATAAACGGAATTTAGCCGAAGAAAATCTAACAAAAGTTTCGCATGCTCATCTACTTGCTGTAAAACTAGTGTAATTAGTCAAAACTCTTATCTATCAATCATGTCTAATTGTTCTTCTTGGCCTAACCTTGTCGTTGCAGTTCTTGAACCCACTTTTTGGCTCGAGTGAATGTGTCCTGAAGTCACAAACCACTAATAGATTAACGATTCCATCCGACAATTATAAATCTAACATAGTATGCAAAGTACCATAAGACGTACGTCTTTTGTCACAAATATCGTAAATCTAAATCACTCAAATCAAGTTTATTTTCATGCTGCTGAATAAAATGCATTCAAGCACAAATTTAAGAAGCAAGAAAAGGGTACCATGCTTGAAATGTCGTACACAACCACTGCTGCTGCTGCACCACGATAGTACATAGGAGCCAAGCTATGGTATCTTTCTTGCCCTGCTGTGTCCCAAATGTCGAACTTCACCGTCGCTTCTGATAATGACAGTATTTGAGTGAAGAATGCTGCTCCTATGGTTGGTTCCTAATGTTATGTGTTTAAACTAACAATCAGGGTCAATTTTGAAACACTAATATATATTGAAGGAAAATGAGATTCTTACGGCATGTTCAGATTTGTATAAAGTTCAGTCAGTTTTACATAAACTAACAATTTGCATCAACTATTACGCACTAATGTATGTTCAAGGAAGATGAGATTTTTTACAGTATGTTCAGATTTATATAAGGTCATGTTAGGTTCGCATATCATTTCCATTTTGATATGATTTTGACTAAATTTAATGTTTTTAAACATGTACTATACTCGGGTATAGGAGAAATGTTACTTTGAAGAAACTCAGAGATTATATGAGAGTATTGACCTGATGATCCAAGAACAGGCCTTTCACAAATCTTAGTACTAGACTAGTTTTCCCAGTTCCCATGTCCCCAAGAAGCACCTGCACAAGAAACATTTATGTCCAAAATTTGTATTTGAACCTTGTTAAGTGGGGAAAATGTCAAGTTTTGTGAAGATTTTTGATGATGCTAAAACATAGAAAACAAAAATCAGAACATAAGGTTATTAGAAAAAGAGGTTGTGTACAAGTAACAAGTTTGGAATAGGTTGTTAACTCTATGCTAATGCTATGTTTCCTTGTGAGAATATGCACTTACGATTTCTTGAACAATTTTTTTTTTTTTTTCAATTTTCATGCTATGTTTTCTCTACCTACATACCCACCAATTTGGCTTGTATGATCTTGTTTCCAGGCCTTGCCATGAACACTCTGATTCACAACTCTCAATTGTAGAATTAAGAAAATAAAGGATAAAGTCTAGAAAAATACAGAAATCGCTTTGTGTTTGGATGAAAATGATCTGCCTGGATGAAACTAGAAAGAAGAATGCAAATTAAGAGACTTAATCCAACAAGGACTGGTAGTTTTGCAGCCTTTGTTGACTGGTAGTTCTGTTGCATATACCTAGTTTTAATTTTCTTTTTTTTTTTTTTTCTTTTGGCAACAATTAAGATATACAACACATATCTTCTTTCTCGTCAACTATCTAGATTCTATCTCTATTTTAGTACCTATCTTATAAATAAATTTACTTGTAACCAAATTAGATAGATGGAGTTAATTGCAAATTTTCATGGAAAACAATTAGTAAAATGCTTTCAAAAAATAGAAAAAATGAAAATTAAAGATCCTCTTTTTAAAATAAGTGGATAACCTCTCCACATGGTTTCACTCAAAACAACAACAACAACAACAACAACATAATCTCCAGATTGTTAGAGTAGTTGCAAGTTAGGATTTTGCTCTCACTCTTTGGCTACATGCTCTAAAAGCAGGTGAGGGTACTCTTGATTTAGTATTGGCTTCTAAGTTGATCCAACAATACCAATTCATATATTATTTTCTAAGCAATTCCCTTATTTTCATGTCCTTTCCTTATTTTTAAAGTTGTATGGCTATTATATAATTCCCCAAAGCCAAGAGAATCAATTGAAGAAGTTTTGTAAGATAAGAAACAAGCAAGCTTCTGCAATAAGAAACTATTTGGTTTGACTATAATAATGTTACTTTTGGCTAGTTGTGAAAATTGTTAGCAAGCATTGGTCCTAGAATAGTTTCCAAGGTTCGTAGTTTCATTGGAAAACCTCAACTAGTTTTGTTCCCAATCATTGTTTATTTTATGTTACGTCCCATGTTCATAGAAATGTACTATTTGGCAAAGTAGAGTTGTGTTCCTCAAAGTTACTAACTCGTTAATAGGGACCAATTTGTAAAGTTTGGATAGGAAAAGGCACTTGTTGTCCATAAAAACGAAAATAATAATTCTCAAAAGTCAAAAGATAAGAAAGAAAAGAAAAACAATAATTTGGAATTATTACATCTTATCAAAGAACAAAAGTGTACCCCACTACAATTTCCCAGCAATCACAAAGGGTAAACAAACAATCACAAAAGAGAACCCACAGTCCCAAGTTACCAAATACACCCCCTCAAAAATGCCCTTTCTTTTTCCCCCACTCAAAGAAATACCCCTAAAAAAAATAAAATCCTCTTTTTAAAAAGGAAAAAAAGAAAAAAAAGAGAGAAATATTTTATGATAGAGTAAATTACATTAATGCACCTTAAATTATTCACTTTTTACAAAATACATCCTAAACTTTTAATCTTGACACAATGCACTATAAACTTAGAAATTATTGACAATTGAGGTCCAATAACTACTTTTAATTTTCGTTAAATACTCTTTTTCACGTACTGAACTTCAAATTTTCTCTTAAAATGACAAGCTTTACCCTTAAGAAAACTCACATGCAAATTTCGTAACCAAAATTGTTCGTATTTTCTAACGCCTATTTGTTATTGGATCTCAAATGTCAATAATTTTAAAATTCATGATGTATTTTGTCAAAATTAAAAATTCAAGACGTATTATGCAAAAAAAAAAAAAAAAAAGGGGGGATTGTTTGGAGGCACAACATTACAATTTACTCTTTATAACATGAATATCCCTTTTTTTTTTTTTTACTACCTTAGGTACTTTTGATTTCACAATTAGATCAGTTTTTTAATATGCAATCCGTTAAAAATTTGTAACACGTCACACAGAATTGCTCCTATTGATACGTCAGCCGTTAAATCTTAGTGCTAAAACAACCTGCTTACTTCTATGAGTCTATCCGGTCAAAGCTTGCATCTTCTCAAATATTTGATGGACGAATAATTAATAATCGAGTTCCAACCCCGAAATTATATCATTTTAATTGTATTTCCCAAAATGCCCTCGAATCCAACGTTTTACAAAGACGCGGCTTCCTCCTACAGTCCTACGTTGGCTGACCAGAAAGGAAGGTACGAAACAATTGGCAAATGCCAATGGCTTCCTCCATGTCCAAAAAGGAGCCCCTCAATTACGCTCCTCCATCTCCCGACCAAAACTACGTCGTATTGCCGCTCTACCTCCCCCACCGTCGCCGTCGCCTTCGCCTCTGCGCCATCTCCGCCCTCGGTTTCGCTCTATTAGCCGCCGCCGCCTCCTGGGCCTTCTGGCCGTCTAATCCTGACATCAAGGTCGTCCGGATGCACCTGAAGTGCGTCCGGGTCCACATGACGCCCCACGTGGCGGTCGACGTGTCGGTGTCGCTTACAGTCCGGGTCCGGAACGACAACGTTTACTCGTTGGACTACAGTGAGCTGGACTTGGCGGTCGGATACAGGGGGAAGTGGCTGGGTCACGTGACGTCCGACGGTGATCACGTGAGGGCCCGAGGGTCGTCCTACGTGGACGCCGAGCTGGACCTCGACGTGGTCGAGATCTTCTCCGACGTCTTGTTCCTGCTCGAGGACTTGGCCAAGGGTACGATTCGGTTTGATACTGTTACTACGGTTAAAGGTCAGCTCGGCCTTTTATTCCTCCATTTCCCTTTGCAGGTATGAACAAAATATGGGGAATCTCAACTTCTTCTTTTTTTTTAACATTATAGTGAATTATATTATATAAAAGATTCTTCATTAAGATATATAATTTGATCAATAATTTTTTAGTCATCTTCTTTATTCAATAAAGCTAGTGCTTTGAGTTCCCCAGCTCATGCTTTCAATTGTGCTTAAGTTCTTGTGTACTTTGTTGGCAGGTAAAAATATCACGTGAGGTCACCATTGATACAAAAGAATCAAACAATATTTCGGCAAAATTGTCTTCCTGTGGTTAGCAGCTCTTACTCATTACTCCTCTATTTAAGTCACATTACATCATAATCATCTTGTCACCAAACAATATATAGATATAATGCTGACCGTTTTTCTAACCTAACATATAAAAGTGAAAAACATAACATAATAGTCCTATGATGATTCAGAACATGATTATTATTGTTTTTTGTCCTTGCAACCACCTAAATAGGCTAATTGCATATTTGACTGTCTGCAATATTTGGTTGATGATAGATAGGTCAAGCATGCTTGTTGATTCAAAGGCGTGCATTATGTTGCAGGAAAAATTAAAAAAAAAAAAAATAAGAGAGAGAACTGAATTTGAGTCTCGAATTTGTGCATTCACTGCCAGTGATGGATTCGAGTGCATAAATGCGAATTGTTACAGCAGAGGCACAAGGTCCTAGAAGTGCATGCTTCTACTAGCTCTGAACCGTGAAAAGGCGGTTTAGGGTTGGAAATTGAAATTTACATGCCTATTATCGATTGCAATTGCAATTTGCATTTCTTTTTTCATATTTAGATGTGTGATGTTATTGTAATATTGGTGAGAAGAGTGATTTAGGAGTAATATATGCGTTTATATTAAGCCTTTTTAATTTGTAAATAACCCTTCAGATGTAAATTATAACATGCTTCTCCGAAGCTCTTCATTGAAGGTCTTTTTCTTAATGCACTACACATACTTTTAATGAGTTTAATTTTTTTTTTTGTAGAGCTTGTTTGTTTGAATTTAAAGGAGGTGTTGTTTAAGTACGACATAAACTTGTATTCAAGAGAATTCTGAGTTTTATGGTTTAAGACGACAGATCAAAAGGGACGTGCGAAAAAGAAAGTTGTTTCTTTTCAAATCAAGGAAGCTGCGTGTCGTTTTTCAAGTAAAACGACATCTTTTTCGTCCAAGTAAAAGGACATGTACATGTGGTTTTTTCATTTTGTTTTAAAGACTTAAGCATGTCATTTTTTTGAATGTAGTCGTTTCATCAATATAAGGAAACGACGTGTTTTTTCTGGAATATAAACAGAAACGACATGTCGTTTTTATCTATGTTGTTTATTTGGTATCTTACGCGGCATGGCGTTTGAAATTAACATGTTCATTTTTGAAACGGGCCATGCCACTTTAATGTTAGGCTACAGAATCGATGTGGCTTTCAAAAGGGGTTTTTAGTATCTCGCAACTTTATGAAAAGCTTGACACTTGACCCTTAAATTAATTTTGACTCTTTAACTTGTTAATCAATACAATGATTAATTGTACAAAATAACTCTGGGAAAACAAATAAAGACCAAGAACAATACAAATTATCCAATTAGAAAATAAACACTAGAACTGAAATTTATAATTGCTAGGCCTGTTCTTATCGTTATCTTACAAACTATCATTTAACTCTCGATCAAATTTTTTGAAACACTATTTTTTAAATTAAGTTTTTCCCGCGTATATAGTTTATGTTGATACCTAAGAGCTTCTCTAACGCTAACCAATTTGGTGAGAAAAACTGGAATGGCGCTGTGGAGCTCTCTAATCCAGCGTCATTTTCTTCCTCCAATTTGACAGGCACGTGCGGGAGGAACACTAGCAGGCCAAATTCACCATGGTACTGTTTATCAACGTCAAATTTTTTTTTTTTATTTTTCTTAATATAAAATTAATACGAAAATGAAATAAAATGGAATATATATAGAATATTTTTTTTTTGTGTTAATAATAGTGTAACGGGTTGGAGATGAAGTTAATGGTTGATATGACAATTACATTATATCAGTGTGAAAGTTACACCATTTTAATATATTGGGTTGGAGATATCCTAACGCCTTTGGTTAAATGATATGCATAAATAAATAAAAAAGGCTCAAATCTAAGAATGCAGAATTATTTAGACCATCTTCAATATAAATATCAATGCCAATTTTATATTTGTCACCAAAAGTAAAAAATAGCATATTTGATGTCGTATTTGATTTTATGCTCTAATGCATAATGCTATTTAAAATGTCATATTTACATTTTGTCATAATTATTAAAACCATGAAATTTATAAAAGTAAACTTTTAATATTAAAATAATTAAAAATAAGAATGTTGTAATTATTAAAGCAAAAAAGTTAATCTACCTACCAATAAAAATCAAATATCAAATTTGTTATATGTTAAATTTTGTAGCAAATTTGTCACAAAATTTAGCATTAAAAATAGCATTGCATTGAGAGTGTTTTTTTACACTCAAATACTAAATTTGCAATTATCATATTGATTTAATATTGCATTGGAGATGCTCTTACAAAACAAAGCACTTTCTTTTTCCCCAATTTTAAATATATTTATAATCAAATGGTAAATTTACCAAGAAAATAGAAATTTATTAAGTATTTACTACAAACAAAAAAATAATTTTGAGAGTAAATTTTGCTATAAATATTTTAAAACTGCCATTTACTTCCATTGTTTCTACTTGCATCTCCCTTACTAACTCCAATATTGATGGTACCAAAGGGGTGACAGGCAAAACGGCCCAACTAACTCCTCGAGTGCCGGCAAGGCCGAAGTTTAATAAATTCTTTTGTCGTTTAGATGAGAAGCTAGTTCAGCATTAAATTCCTGTTGTTGTCGTATTCTACTTCTTGGAGAGGGTGTCCAACTCCATCGTGTAGAAAAGAAAAAAAAAAGGAAAGGAAAAAATGTTTCATCCTTTAAGAAATGGAACCGTCTTCTGCCAACCAAATTCTTGTTTTGTGAAGGAACTTTCAGTGCCAAGACTAAAAAAAAAAAATGAATTTTATTTCTCAAAAGAAACTGAAAAATGTAAATTAGTAAAAATAGGTACCAAGTTTATTTGGAAACATAAACCATTAAATTAAAAAAAAAACATTAAATTTTCTATAACATACCTAAAGAAAGGCGTTACACAAAAATAAGACACATGAGAAATATTACACAACATATAAGAAACTTCGCATTCAAGTACTCAGCTCTTAGCTGGTTTTGGTTCAAGGATGTCTAATCAATTGAAGGATTTCTTTTACTTGTTTTTCCCTCTTTTCCAGTTTATTTAAACTACAAAAAGTAAACCGCATTACATCATTAATATTGAAGTTGAAAAAAGAAAAGAAAAGAAACGAAGCACATTCCCTTTTAAGTGGTTCCAGAGTGTGAACTTGGACTACCCTTATTTGCTATAAAAAAGACAGACCAGTTTCAAGCTTCATAAGCTTAAAAAAAAAGCACCACAAAATGCCTTGCTTTTTTTGTGGCTTCAGCAGCTATGTGAGAAGTGGCTACGAGAGGATTGTGTCCTGCACGTTATTGGAATCGGAATAGAAAATGGCGGTGTGGAAGATGTTGTGGACTAAGATAAAGAAGAAGAGTAGGTTCTTTCATACTTCATGCGATCCAGTTCATGTTCGTTACGATCCCTACACCTACTCCCAGAACTTCGATCAGGGCTCGGGCGGGGCTGACCCTGAAAACCTCTCCCGGTCGTTCTCTGCTCGGTTTGCCGTTCCGTCAAAGATTTTTGAGGAGAGTGAATTGGTGGATTGATGGGGAAACAAAACGGTGGCTTTGTGAGTTTTAAGGTTTTGTTTTGTAGCTGTACTGTTAGATTATTAGTTTAAGTGGTTTGTGTCTGTTTATTATCTTCTTCTTTCTCTTTCTCTCCTCTCTATATGTTAACCTTTTTTTCTGCTGAAGTTGAACCATGGCTTTAACCAAGGAATCTGCATTCTCTTTTATAAATCATAACAATTATGGATGATGGTGATGATGAGAAAATATATAGTTCCAGAGCAGAGAGTATCTTGTCATTGTTATTTCTTGTTGTATAATAGCATTTGAGAATGCTTGTGAATATTAATTAATATGTAAAATCTCTAAATTATATATATGTGCTTCTCTTCTTTGAGAGGCAAAATTGTAGTCAAGTTTCATACACCCTGTTTTTTTTTTTTTTTTTTTTAATAGTGGGCTAGGCTAGAAATAGGTAGAATTCTGGGCTCCTGACAATATATAGTTTGCTTAAGAAGTAAAATCCATGCTTATAAATCGGTCCAATCCCTGATAAATATTTTGGATTTATCTCCGCACTTGTGTGCCAAACGGGCTTCTCAGTCTATATTTCATCAGCCTTGAGAACCAAACTGAAAGAAAAGTAAAGGACCTGTTTGGTTGCAATAATTTTGTTTTGAAAGTGTAATTAAACTGGAAAAAAAAATTCTCAAGCTAAAGAACAAAGAGACAAAAGAAAAATAAAAAAAACACAAAAACATGCAAAACAAGACAAGACGCACTGGTTGATAACTAAAGTAAGTAAAGGCTAACAGAGTGTCATCACTCCTTCGTTCTTTAGTTACTTGACGATTCGATTTACAGATCAACCACTGCCATCTTGTCTCAAGCTGTTGCTGCTGTATTTTTTTTTTTCAGACCAGCAAATAGCGGTGGAGTGAAAGTGAGCTTTGCTGGTAGAGACAAAGCTTGTCACGACGCGTTTCTGTTATTTCCTGAGGAGGACATTGTGGGGTTCACATTGAGCATGACAATTCATACTGCGACTGAATCTTCCCACACAAGGACTTATCTGCATATTAATTATTTCTGCACCATTTTAGTTTCCCTTTGGTAGATTGGTAGGTCCACTCTTGAATGGCCATCTTCACTTCCCTCTTTCACTGTCTAAGGTTGCAAACTTTTCTTAATTATAGGCTTTCAATAACAAAGTTTGATTAACATTGTAATATTTAAAGGTTTGTTTTTTTTGGTAGAAAAATATGTGAAAAGGACAATTAGCCGTAGTTACTTTTTAGAACGTAATTATTGTTTTCACGCGCTAAGAAATGTCTATAATGAGTTATAACTACTTGCATCAAGAGATGAAGTACGTCACATTAACACATCAAGGGCTAATAGACACTGAGCCCTTTGCTTAAAAACAGTTACAAATCCTTCCCATATGACTCGAATTTGAGACCTCTCATCTATCAAACTCCTTGGGAGTAAGCTTAATGCCACCAAGCGAACACCTTGGTAGTAATTGAAAGTCTGTTTCATGTTGCACTATATCACTGAATAGTAATAAACAGAACAGTTTTCAATGCCAAAGAAAGAGGGGAGGAAAAGAGACAGAGAGAGTTTTGAACATCTTATATGGATATTCTGTTTGATCGGTACAAGTCATGGCCTGAGCAACTGAAACTGTAACTAATGAAATCTCAAACAGTTTGAGAGGAGTTAAATTGAGAGTATATGTGTGAAATGCCAATCCATAAGTTACAAAAAACAAAATCAAATGCTGAAGAAGAAACAGAAGCAAGTCATGCAGAGAAAAAGACATGACGGGAAATTTGAATTAACTACACATGAAGTACCTGAGTGTGGAAAATGGTGGAAAATGGTTTCTTTTTTTCTTTTTTTTTAATTTAGAAACAAGAGGGAAAAGGACAGTTTACTTGATGAGGTAAAAGAATCAAAAGGTTTACACCTAGGAACACTCGGTCGTTTTGATGCTGTGCATTATTACTGGCAGTTACTTATATTTAATATTCAGTTTTCATCTGAACTTTTTGGCAGCTTTAGAACCAGAAACTGGTTGGTAAATTAAGTCTGAACAATGTGAAAAGGGTCTTTAATTATATCTTTCTTTCTTTCAACATTTTTCATTTTCTTTTAACATTTTTCATTTTCTTTAAATTCATTCTTTTGGCCCCACTGCAACCTGTCACTATCCAACAGGAGACTTGTCACCACCAAGCCTTTCTGGGTAGTTCATAACTGGTCCAAGATCTCCCTTGAGTTGGTCCCCCAGTTTCATTTAATATGACTTCAAACTACTTTATATACACATTTATTTGTATTTATACTTATTTTTATATATATAAACAAGATGGCCCTTGGAACGGGAAATTAAAACTGGCAGATGGTATTAAGATATCCACCCAACCTAACAGAAATATTTCATAAATTAACACAAACATTCAAAAAGTTTTCCCCAGGATAATGCCATATACAATCAAATCTTGAGAAAGGAATTTTCTGTGTGTATAAAGTACAAATTGAATACATTAAATCTATAAAATTAGTAGGGGATATGGTAAATAATAGTAAACAGAACTCAAATTAAAATGGTTCCTTATCACTCATATTGATGAATCTCATTGTCTACATGACCAAAGAGAGGCCACAAATGACAACAACTGTATAAACACTGCAATCTATGAAAATCCCTCGAATGGCTTGGTAAACCACCAAGCCTCTCTCCAAAAACTTAAATGCCTGTGTCCAATCGTGCCCTTCATCCCGGATCCGAAGCACTTCTTCTTGTTCCTCTCCTTCATCCTCGAGGGCTCTCCGGTTCTCGAGGTGCAATCGAGCAATCACGATCGTCACATCGGTTAGTAGAAGAATGTAAAGAGGCCTTGAGGCCACAACACTCTCTGCCCTCACTATGTTCCTTCCAAAAAGTGGATAGTCAACATAGGACAACACTACCAAGAAGGCTATTATCAAAGCACAGAAAATGCGTGTTGTCTCGGAAGCTATGATGGAGGAATTTAATCTTCTGGAACTGAAAAATTTTGGCCGTTGTTTAATTGTTGATGATGATTCTGAAGATCGTTTGTTATTCTTGTACTCTTGTTGTTGATGAGATTCAATTTGGCTTTCACTGTTACAATCTTTTTCCTCATCATGATCTGAAACGTCTTCAGTAATTTGTTTATTCTCAGAACCAGCTGTAACAACAGTGATGAGTTAATCCATGGCAATAATTGATAAGATCAAAATGTAAGTACATATATAAATACGAAATTAAGTTTTGAAAAAATAAGCATTCTACTATTTGTCATGTATGATAGTACTTCTGCTATATATGGATTCAAATTCCTAAAAATTTTCTTTAGATAAACGACAGGAGAGAAAGTGCATGCATGAAAGATGAGATGATTAAATGCCTTTTTTGACTACTCTTGAATACTGTAAACATGAATCATAAAGATTCTTTTGAAATATTGTAAATTAATAGGAAAATTCAACAAATTGTCAATGCTATACACATCACACGATAAAATTGTACCATATATTTTAAGGGTGACGAAAAATCGTTACTTGTAACTTTACTGAAGATTTGTTTCGTGCACAACTTCGGAATAGTTTGGCTTAGAACTATATGATTTCAATTATGGGTTGTTTAGAATTGGTATTTAAAGTGTAAAAGTTTAAAACGAGAACTGGTTTGAAAAACTATAGTTTATAAATAAAAAAAGAAGAAGACAAATAATGGTTTTATCAAAAAAAAAAAAAATGGTTCAAAACTACCTGAATTCGAGGGAAGGGAGCAAAGTTAAGATTTTGAGTATTTAGGCCGGTTTAAAGCGTCTCAGTTATTATTTCATCAAATGCTAGTTTAAATCGTGTTCATGGTTAAAACCGCCTTTATGTTTAAAAGCTATGTATCAAACGACTCGCAAGCATTCCTGCCCTTCTCTTCGAAAACCATATGTTAAAAGAAGTGTTCAATTGTTGTTTATTAATTAGGATCCCAAGATTCAATCAGAATTTAAACACATGAATAATCAGGACGTAGAAAAACACGCGAGTAATATCCCCGCGAAGATGTAAAAGAAAACTCTATATATCGTGATTATAATCCCAATGATCATGACATTATAAGGAGATTAAATTATCCGAATGACAAAGTACAAAACAATCAAACATTATGTAAATCCAATGATCATACAAGTAAAATGTACCATTGATGTTATCATAATTAGGAAATGATGGGGAGGATGTAGGTGAAGGTGGTGGTGTTGAAGGGACGAGACTTGGGAGACGGCCCGTTATGAGCGCCATTCGATCTGACCCCCTCTCCATAATTCTTCTTCTTCTTTCTTCTCTGTTCATGATGTTGTTCGTTGCCTTATCTCTCTCTCTCTCTCTCTCTCTCTCTAAAATTTCACATTGATCGAGCCTCTAATAGGAAGTTCCCCCTGGATAATTGTGCCCGTCAGGTAATTTTGTCTCTTTTTTTTTATGATTTACCTTTTTAATTATGTATTTTAAGTTTATTCAAATAATATATTTTTGATTTTTGATCTTATCAAATTTATATTAGACACATATTTATATCTTAGTCTAATCAATCTTAAAAATTGACCTAAAAATTACCTAAAATACCCTCAAATTAAAAAGAATATAACTTTAAAAATTAAAAAATAAAATTGTACTAAAATTTTTGCCTTCAAAAATATATGTTTTGTGAGTTTTTATTTTTGTCTTCTTTTTATTTTTTGAAAGTTTTACTTTTTTATATTTTATTTAAGGAGAATTTGGTGATTGTAAAGATCAAAATTATCTATTGACTAAGGCAAAGTATTTGTGTATAAAATCTAATATGAAGATATATATTTGATGAGATCGAAAATCAAATTCATAGTGATTAAATTGATCTAAAACAAAGGCATAGAAAAATAAATATCCCTTTTTTTAAACTTGATTGTTGGTATTATTTATCATAAGGCGTTTACATTTTTTTCTAAATTAGTCAATCAGTTTATGCTGGCATTAGTTTGTGTAAAAGAAAAACAAACAAGAACTAAAGTGACTAATTTGTGTACTTTTTTTAGGGAATAAATATGTGTACTAAAATGTTTTTATTATTTTAAAAAAAGGCTTGCAATCTATTTTAGTTATTATATATTTTTACCAATTAAAAGTTTGTAATCAATGAATTTAGGATTTAATTATAACAACTCTTTCAAAGAGGCTCGTAACACTTATTGTCTATACTATTAGGACTTTCGAAACTTTGATGGTTATGGAATTTTAATTTATCCCCATCCAAGTACACCATCAACATCTCAAGCAAATAATTGAGAGAATTCACAGTAAGTAGCTCACTTGGTGTCCTAAATAGTGTCCAATCAATCATATTTTTATAACACGTCATTCAACAAAAAGCATGTAAAAGTCAATTAAACATTATTTTAAACTTTTTAAATAATATGTTATATTATAATTGGTTGGACACTATTTAAGACACTAAATTGGACAAAAGGATTTGAATCCCATCAAAATACAATAGGAAGAAGTTAACAAACCTATAGATGTGACATATTCATAACTATATCCAATACTACTTAAATAACATGTCATGACACTTAGATAGATAGATAGATAGATAGATGGAAATAGGAGAGAAAAAGTAAAAAAATAGAAAAAGGAATCTGATCTAATGTTAGGGTATGTTAGGCATTTGAAAAACATGTGCTATAGTTTACTGTTATTTGGTACAATTTCTTTATTATGTAAATCATGTTCATTTATGTTTTTTTAATGTTTATTATTTCTTAAAGTATCAGAAATATATTTGACACATAATTTCTATAATTTTGTCAAAATTTTTATCGATATTAATATTTTTCCCAAAATTCCTATAGAATTACAGTACCAATATTTTTAACGATACTATATTTTCATCCTTTAGAATAATAAATTAAGAATTCCATCAATATCTTTAAATTACACTACTTTCTGTACCAATAAGAACGTTTGACTTATTTAACCAAATTGAGTCAAAAACTCTTGAAATTAAAAAAACACTTATCCATACATTATTCAAACACTAACTAAAAAGTCCTATATTATGTTTTTCTTCTTCTAGTGCTTGAAAATAAAAGCACAAACAATGCCAAACAGATATTAAATAGCCAGTGGTAGAGCTACGTCAAGTCAAGTGGGGGCGGCAACCCTCACTTAGAGCAGGCAATTTCGGACACGGCACGATGACACGATACTAGAACGACACGAGATAAACGGGTTTGGCATGCACGTATATTAATTGGACCATAAATAGGTTGGCATGAATAACACGAAAATAAACGTGTTGGATTCGTGCTAGCATGTTTAACACGCTTAATTAAACGTACAGTAAATGTGTCAACACGACACAACACCCACCACACGTTTATAGCACGTTTAAACTTAAAATAATAAAAAATAAAAAATTTTGTAAGTTCTCAGTTTTGAACCGTGCACCTTTCCTTATCCTTACTGTCACCACGCTAGCTTGCCATTTGGTGTACATGGAGAGCTTTTATTATATTTATTATAAGTTTTTGCTTTTGACACCAAAAGTCCTACATCAAAAGTGAAGTGAAATGTCTCACAATTCCTCTCTAATATAATCCTCAGTTGTGCCTCTTATGCTTGCGTTACAAATGGAAGCCGTTTGTGGCTTCAAAGCATTTTTCCTTTAATGAGGAAAAAATAAAAATGCAAAATAAGAATGCAGTAGAATATTTAATAATTAAATATTATTATATTATTTACACTAATTCATTTTGGCTTTTAAAAAAATTATATAATAAAAATAAAAATTTAATTATTATATTATTTACACTAATTTATTTTGTCTTTTAAAAAAATTATATAATAAAAAAAATTAAATATTAATTTTTTAATAGTGTAAAAAAATTAAATATTAATTATTTTTAATTGTGTAATAATCGTGTCGTGTTACACATGTTATAAGCATGTTCGTGTTTGTATTTTAGACACGTTTATTAATCGTGTCGTATTCGTGTTTAGTTTAATCGTGTCGTATTATAAACGTGTTAGCATAAACACAGCACGTGAACACGAATTGCCAGCCCTACCCTCACTAGCTCAAGTGACTCCTTTATGATTTAAGCCTAACATTAAATATTTTTACGCTTTTTTTCTTATTTTGCCCTTATTGGAACTTATTCTTTACAATATTTATAGTAAAACTTTTTAAAAAGTTTCAACTATATTTCTGAATTTTATCTTTTAAATTTTTAGGATATTTAGGAACCTTGGATTAAGCCATTGGTTTGAATTAAAAACATTATAGTAATTTAAATTTTGTACAAAAAACACTATAATAATCTTAGTTTAAACCAAAATTCTCAAACAACCTATTATATTTCAATTTTAAAATACAAAGTAAATAACTCAAAAACAATATTATATGAGTTCAAAATTTTGTAAATTGTAAAATCAAAAATTGAATTAAACCCTATTAAAATAATAATAACGATGATGTGTTTTAGTTAAAATTTTTGGCTCAATTCACGCACTACTCAAAAAATTTCCTCGTTTAAACTGCCTCGGTTGGATTGGGGAATGACTACTAGAGTGTTTGGCAGGGTGGTGAGAACTATTGGTTAAAACTGTTTTTTACTGTAGCATGTGAGAGCTTTATATTGCAACAATTTTTTTATTGTTAGTGTAACATGAGAGAGCTTTACACTGTTTATAACTAAAAAAATAGTATGAACCACTTTTGCCAAACACCAAGTACCTTTTCATGACACCGACACCAAACTATCTGTCTGAAAACCACCCGTTCTCCCTTGGCGTTGGCTTATTGATCGTTAATTATAGACGACCGTCGTCCTTGTACAATGGTTTTTTAGTACAAGGCGGATCATGTTTAAAAGAAACGAGATCAACAATGCCCTTTTTTAAAAAACAATGGGCAGGTAAAATAGAAAAAACAAAAACAAAAACAAAACGTAGACAACATTTGGTCTAAAACTCTGCCGAGTAGCAAAACACGTTAAATGCGTCAAAATAATCGTACACGGTCGCAAGAAGTAGACTCTCTCTTCTTTTGGTAGTTTTGCTTACAGTATGACTTATTATTAATACGATGCCATCTTTAGATTCACGAAATGGATTAATTACGTCAAAATACAGCAAATTCCAGAGAATTGCCTTTCAAACTTTCTTAATAAGTCTTCATTCCTACTTCTTAAGTCCTACTTCATTGATAGCACAAAAAAACAAAGAAAGAAAAAGAAAAGAAAGACCTTTTTGAAACAGGGAATGGTCAAATTTGAAATACCTGCTATATTTAACTTCATGTTGTTATATTCCCAAAATTCATACCCCATAACTTAATGCACTAATAAAAGAAAATAACCATCGTTATTTTCACCAACCATTTAAATCTCATATGTTACTTGCCTCTACTGTTTATCCGTTTTAATTTGTTTATGAAATCAATCAACCCTCCTAGCTTTTTCGCCCAACGCAAGAGCTCTCAATTCCAACAAACAAAAGAGGAAAAAAAAATGCCGAAGAAACTCCAAGACTATCTCTTCAAGATCAAAAAACCAATCCCAAAATTCCATTTCCCCACCAAATACTGGATCCTCTCCGGTGGCCAAAACCCCAGAACGCTGTCGTTTCCCGTCGGCCGAAACCATCGAAAGAACTCTCCTGACGATCACAAAAACGACGACATTTCGGCCAAACTCTCCGGCATCGACCAGTTCCTCTTCGAAAACTTCAAGTCGCTTTACATATATATATATATATATATATATATATATATATATGCGTGTTTGTTTGTTTTTTTTCCCTCAAGAAAAAGAGAGTGCAGTGGTCCCATATCGCGCCCCATCACGAGTAGCCCTTACCCATATAAGATAACAGATGGTGCCTGAGACTAGAATCGCACACCATCAGCGGGAGACCTGGAATAGGGGGGCTACGGGGTATCAAACCTCGGTTGATAGTGTGGGATGCCAAGCAGAGGCGTCCCACCGCTAGACCACTTCCTTCGGTGGCATATTATACGTATGTGCTTGAGTGCGATTGTCAAGAAAGTTTAAACACTTGCTAGTTTAAATTTGTTTTTGTAATTTTGTGGGTTTTGGTGAGATTTCGTGGCCATTGTCGGTGGGTTTTTTGTCGGTTGCATGTTCCCCGTGCTTGAAGAGGAGTTTTCTATTGGATGTTAATCGTATTATTCTTATATGAGGAGAAAAGTTTAATTTTGTATCATTCATGCAAGGAAAAAAAATTATTTAATCTACTTTTACATGCTGAAATTGAATTACTAGTTTTAATGGTTATATTTTCAATAGGTATTATTATTATTAACCGTTTTTGAGTAATTTAATAGTTGAAAAGAAATAAATAATTAACCAAAAAATATTTTAACAATTTATAATATTAAATTCTTACCACGCTATATCATCAATTATTGTTAAAATACACCTAATTGAAAATATAATTATTGGAAACATAACCATTTTAAGGCAAAAAAAAAATGAAAAACGCAAGACATCCATTCTCTAAGTTTTTGTTATTATTGTTGTTATTTTCGTTTTACCTCTAGTCATTTATCAAACTAACTCGAGTAAATCTCCAAAGAGAAAGGATTGCATATAGTATTTACGTAATGTTTGTTTTTTAAAGTTGTTTTAGATCATTCAAAAGCTTATCCAATCGGGGACAAAAAAATAAATTTGCATAGTGAAAGAGAAAAGTCAACATATTACTAACAAAAATGAAAAAGTCTAATAAGCTCGTTAGCAAACGTTTTTACTTTTTTAGTGAACACGTTGTTCATTGTAAATCAGCAAACAAATAAATAGAGTTAATCCTTTTACATGCATGAGACCATAGATTAGACCTTGAGAAAATACAAATTCTTCGAAGTTTAAGTTTAACTACCAGATACATCAACACCAAGTGGTTGAACATCAAAATTTTCATTCACTTATTAAGTCATTCACCAATATATGGTTACAAACTCACACCAACCCCCGAAAACCTTTGTGTATTTTGTAAGCATGGCATGATATTCGACTCCTTATGATTTACATAGGACCGCATTCCAATGACTATTAGCATTCCCATGCCGAAAAAAATAAGAATTCAACTAACTTTTTGGCGCAAATTACATATGAGCATTTGCTGGCTCTTGATAAATTCAAAACTAGCAGTTGCACAGAAAATTATACCTCTTTTTGTGAATCTCGAATACACTTTGGTTAACAAAATCAGCTTCAAGACCAGCCGGAGCCCTGCGAGTTCGAAAGTACAAAATAATTGCCATCCATCCATCTCCCAACTGAATTCTAAGACTAATGATAAAACTTACAAGTATGTACTTACACTTTTATTTTTATCTTCTTGTTTTGCTAAGTTCCTGCACAATTTGATGCACGCATCAACGGGTCTTTTGGCTCCAATTTAACGACAAATATTGTGCTGGGCTATCTCTCAGTATTCATCTTGCTGCATTACAAGTGACAATCACTTCAGTGGAAACAATTCGATTTCAACTATTTTGTACATCAAGTGAGAACATTGCCAATTATATCGTCAAGACATAAATATGAAGAACACCTGATGCCAACAATTGTGATAAGAGAGAAAGAGAGAGAGAACAATCCTAGCTATTTCTAGTCTAAGCAAACAAATAAAATAATTTACTATAAAACTGCAAAATGCACATCAAGCATGTGTGTGTTTGTGAACAAATAGAAGGCAACATGTCTAGAGTTCCTCCTTACCCCCCCCCGGGCCATTGCTGGTGTTGTCATTTGTTCCAAGGTATTGGTTATAGATAGGATGATACTTAGCAGGGATAAAATCCTTGAACCTGATGACAGAGGCTGAAGAAAATTAGAGAGAGTCTCAAGCAGAAGAATGTCAAAATAATGGAATCTGCAAATGAAAAAATTTACTTTTATAATTCAGCAGCTCTTTTAATAAGCCAATTTCAATAAGGCAGTTTAAAAAATGGAGAACAGAACCAAAACGTGAGATTGAGAGCGTAGAAAGAACTGGTTATCTTAAATTAATCAAGAAAAATGAAGACGATATCCTTCATACCATCTAACAGCTTTAAAGCAAGCAACATCTCCTTTTAATGCAACCAAAAGTCAAAACCCAAAATCCACAACCATGCATCATAAGGACACCGTACCTTTTGAAAAGAAAGAATCTCTCGGGTCCAGAAAATAATCTGGCAATAGAACCCAAAACTTCATTTATCTTAATTGCTTTTGATTTAAGTGCCTTCATTGAATTCACAAATTCTTCATATTCAGAAGCATTGAGTTTCTCCTGAACCTGCAAGTCATAAAGACTACAAGTTTGAATCTCACATCGACTATAAAAACAGGAAAACACAGATTTTATTGGAGTAATAAGTTAAGTAGCAAATCTTCTGTTTTCTAGAACTTTAACTTATCTAGGGGCTAACAATATACAGAATTCACAGATTGTGTTATTCTTTACCTTTATCTAAGGGCAAATAATGCGTAAAATTCTAAGATTGTGTAATACATTAGTGCCCAACACATTGTGTTATTTTCCAGAAACCAAAACCGTCACTCACATCATCATCATCATTATTATTAACAAATTCCTTTGCAGGCAGAAATCTTCTCGGAGCTTTTATTTGTCATATCCACACAATTGTTTCTCTTTCTTCCTTTTTTTTTTTTTCAATTTCATGGTTTTTATTGACAAAGCAAATATATGTGTTTGCAGTGGTCCAGAATTTTTTTTTTGGCTATTTATCGACTTGAAAGTAATCATTTGTGTTACACATAATGCTAAAGTACCTTACCTGAATCAGAAAGTCAGATCCTCTGGCTTCCGTATTACCAGAAGGCTTATTGTCTTTCTGGCTAACAATTTCAGCATCCAGATTTTTGTTATTACTTGTCCTACTGTCTTCACTAGGCCAAGGAACGCCTACTTGGGCACTTAGTGTATTTCTACTGTCAGAATCAAGTTTGCTCTCACTTTCCAGAGAACTGGTAGTTGAAGAAATGTCATTTGATCCACAATTTCTCAAACGAGGCAAATGGTCAAAATTTTCATCATGCCACATCACTCCATGCTTAGTGCCAATAACTTTACGCTTCTTGGAAGGAAAAGGAGTTAATAGTGCTTTGAATGATTCTTCATCTAATATTGAATTACCAGGAGACTCATTTGTTCCTGCTCTACTATTTTGATACCGTACAGCTTTCCCAGCAGAAACGAACAACTTTTTCTCATTGCTGAATGGCTCATTTGAAGACGTCGATATTACAGACTTATCCTTATATGAAGTAAGAGATGAACGATTAGCAGCTTGAACTTTCTCCAATACTAAACCTGCTGATATTGTCTACCAAGTACAAAACAAACGCTAGATCATAGTAAAATGCCTGATACAAATTTGCATATCATAAGAGCTTCTGCAAAGAAAATGATGAGATTTACCGAGCACCGAAGCTTTTCTAAATTAAATTTTTCACGAGACTGATCTACTTTCACCTCACTTATGTTTCCTGTTATTTGTACAAGAATTGGAAGAGAAGAAGGGCCATCAGATGATATTTGATAACTTAACAAAAGTAAAAAAATGAACGTCGACAAATTCATCACTTCAACAATTAAAACACGGGAAATGATGAAGTAGAACTTGCAATCATCACATGCATGCCTGAACAAAATTATCTTCTTTTTCATATGGCCCCCACAAAAATCCTCTGACCACAATGCTTCTTTAAAAGAGATATATAAAAAGTGAACTTGTAGAAAGAGAGACAGAGACAGAGAAAGAACCTACCCTCGCCTGACATTGATGAACTTAAAAGAGAAGGCATATCATCCAATGGGGCTTCATCGATCTGACCAACCAGTGCTGATTTTTTCATAGATTTTGGATCCACTAGATAGTACAGATTAAATGTTTATTATTAAGTCGTGAAGAATGACCAGTTTAAGCACAAATATCATTGTATTCATAAACTTCCAGGCCAAAAAATCAATTGTCAACTCATAATTTTTTCTCAAGGGTAGTCAATCGCATAAGAAAGCTCTAAGCAATTTGACGGCTCTTACCCAGTCTTTCGCTTTCTAGTAACTTCATCTTTGTAGGACCCCGATCTCTTCCTTCTCGAAAGAAACGGGTCAATGTGAGAACTACATCCCCAAATTTTGCATAGGTCTATAGAAACAGGAAACAGGTAAGTACTTGTTCGAAAAAGATTAAAAGGTTATTTCCAAATGGAAAGGTACCTTGAGATGAGGCTGTATCCATTGAGAGATTTGAGACTGACGATTTGAATGTGAAAACCTGTTTGAGAGGAATATATTTTGAGAGGCAAGATCAAACTATTTTATCATAAAACAATAAGCAAAAGAACCAAGCCATGAACTGGAGTTAAACCTCTCATCACAAAAGAGAATAGCACCATAGTCATGGCGATGACGGATTACACGTCCAATAGCCTGATTCACCGCTCGTGATGCTTGTTGAGTGTACCAATCCTCTCCAGTAAGAGCTTCCGACTTAAACATTTGATCAAAAGATAAAAAGTTTTAGTAAGAAAAGATCATAATTCACCGGGAGTATATATTTAGAAGTTTAAATGGCGTTACTCAGAAAGGAATCCTGGAATTACCTTGCCTGCTTCTCTCTGAATACGTGTCTCTCCATCCAAGTACTCGCGCTTCAGACGTACCTGTGTTTTGTTATCTCGTCGTATGAAATCAACCAAGAAGTACAAGTGCATGACCACGAATCTATATATTGCAACTTCTCACAGGAAATGAAAAACTAGAGGTAGAGGCTTCTAATGATGGAGAAATTTGCAAATGCAAGAAAAATTTGTAGAAAAAGCAGACAAAAAGAACAAACCTTTGGGTCCGTCATTGTGGCAAATGGCATACCAGTGACAACAACAGCTCTTCCAGCATGATCAGCAAAATCCAGTCCTTCACTTACCTGACAAATTGCAATCAACCAATATAAGAGCTAGCACTCAAACAGGGACAAAAGTGAAAAAAGAATAAAGATTTTGTGTTGATAAGCGTTAAAAACACTCATTTATGTTAATACGTGAAGCTTAAGCCAAGAAAATGTTCAAGTTCCAAAACTAGGATCCAGCAACAAGAACCGCACGACAATTTTGGTGACTGGGGGAAGATCCTGGAATTGAACAACACTGATATTGCTAGCCATATAGGCATCCCTGTGACTAGATTTGTAGGGCCCAGGTAGCTTCCAGAATTATCACTAACAATATCATTTGCCATATCCGGCAAATCAACGTCAAAAAAAGCAAGGACATGGAACTTTATCCATGTAGATGAGGCAAGTTTTGTCATCTTCGTAAGAAGGATGCACTGCTGTAAGAATCAGCAGGCCTAGAGAGTAGAGACATATTTATAAGGCAGGACTTGCTAAAGGTTTCAATATTAGAGCCTGTTTTTGAGATTTTAACCAAATAAGCATCTTATGAATTCACTAATTAGTAAAAACAATGAGGAAGGTAAAGTGTGTGTAACTAGTCAAGGGCATCAAGACATACCTTACCACGGCATACAGCGAAAAATATTGCACCAGAAGATGAGGAGTCCTTCAACTTCACCATGTAATCCTGACAAAAGAAAAGGAAGTGTAAAGCACCATATGGACCATCTAAGTAGAGGAAGTATATGCTTATAGACATGCGTATGTATGTATGTTGAAACACGCTGATTGGAAGGTATGAAAGTAACCTCAATTGAGAAAGAAAACAACGAAGATTGTCTAGGTTCTACAACAGGTTTCTTGTGCTTTGATATTCTTTCCCATATTGTTGCTGAATTGGCTTGATTCTGCATAATTTGGAAAAAAGAAAATTGTGATGAAACTAAAGAAAACAGAATTGATCCCTCCACAGATTGATTTTGTTTCTCACAGTTGTCTTCCAGCATGCAATGCATTGGTCCAGAAGGTAGTAAGAAGGGAAGAACACCAACAGCCCGTCTGGTACTATTCGAGCAAAATTTACTGGAACATTGAAATTCAAGAAAGAAAAAAGTTCGTCAAATGATGATCAGCAATAAGCTGGCTATTAATTAGGTTCTTTAAACCAACATAGAAATGGCTTTGATTTTTAGTTATCAAATTAACCACCATCTTTTTGACAACGTTGTAATTTATACAGAGGAGCTTCCGTAAAAAAAAATTTAATCCATCTCTAAATTAAGTTGCACTGCAACTTTCTATGTATCTATACATCACAAAAGTGCAGCTATACTTATTTCTACTGTTCATCAGAACATATTGGGATAATTCTCAACGGTGGCAAGAAAGGAACTAGTACCCTCCAATGAAATTTAGTTTCCAAATGAGGGACATCCTAATAGGAACTATTTGAATACTTTGTTGTTCAATTAGATATCATAAACGCCATGCCACATACCTATAGCATTACCAAGCTCTTTCTTGTATTCAAGAGAATCCCGACTTCGATAAGAGGAGTTGAAAGAGTAACTCGAAGGACCAGATGGTACAACTCCAGCCCATATCTGATTAGAGTCTATAACATGAGGGTTCTCCAAACGGACTGGAAAGGGCCTGAGACAATCGACAAAACATTTTGGATTAGATGTTATGTCAATCACGCCAGAATTATACTGTAAGAAAGACGCAGAACGGTTGCTTACAGTTTTAGTTCTTGGGCAAATGAATCCATAGGAGATAATGTGCCAGATGTTAATATAATAGAACCCACATCCAACTTGGGGAATACCTCCAGCGCAATTCCTGGATTAAAACACCACCAGCTAAGTGTCCTAGATGCTTTACCTGGAACAAAGAGAGGGAAAAAAATGATAATTTAAGGCTGAATGGAGTTAAGCTACTTCAACTGTTTATACATCAGTTTGATAAAACGCTCAATTAAGACTCCAATACAAGACTTGAAAAGTAAAATCTTGACCAACAAACTAATCAGCTAATTTAGAAGGAAAAAAATTAAGCTTTAGCAGCACACACAGCTCTTGACTAGTTTAAAAAATTTTAAAAGTCAAAAATAAGATAAACAAACAAATAAAAATGAGTGGAAGTTCATGTACTTTATTTGTCTATTTGGATGAGTAGAAGCTTAAAACGGGTATACAAAGCGCTTTTTCCCCTCTTTTCCTGGATTTATCTTATTGAACGGAACGATAACACAATGTGAGAACAGAATAGACTTCCTGAGAAAACATGAAAATGACCCTAATAATTGGTAGAAGAAGTATAAAGTTACCTTTTAATTCATCAGATGCCCTTGCTTCAACTTCCTGCACGTGAACCTAATAAATTCCAGATGCAGATAACTAGTTCATTATATTGCTCTCCAACAAAGAGAAATATGTAGACATTCTCTTATGCCATGCACCCAAATAATCACACAGAAGAAGCAAATGCATCTTATTGATGACTCACAATTTGACATTTGAAACTTACACGATAGAATTTTGCATGGTCGGTGCTACTATCTGATCTGAAAATTATATTAAGCATATGGCTAATAGTTTCCAGCCGGCAGATAGTGCTTTTCCCTTTTTGCTGGTTATCTTCTTCCAGAAGCTTAGTTGCACGATCAATTGTACCAACAAGCTCAAAGGCAGTTTTGTGAGTAATATTTAAATCAGCAAGTAATTCATAAATGTAATGCCCAGGTTTGGAGAATCCTAATTCCTTGGATCCGATAGGCACTTCAGCAATCCGCTTCTCAAGCTTCAAAAGAAGTGCTGCAAGATATGCATGATCAACAAACTACAACATGTCCATGTAAAGTCTGCTAAAAATACATGAAATAATTGCTGCAAAGTGAGTGGAAGAAAAACAAATGTATCCTAAACTTGCAGTACAGAATAACAAGGACCCATGAGCATGGGGTCGATTACATGAGGGAAAGAAGCATTGATGGACTCATCATTTTGGACATAACTATTTGAACAATATTTACCAATCAAGTTTACCTCTAAGAATCGCAAAATGATCTGGGTTATTTGACTTGTCGTTGGAAATTTCCCTTCTTGTTACAGAAATATCAATGCAATTCTTTGCTTCAGAAATGCAAGCTGTGAGAAGCCAAGAAGGCAAGTCAAAAGATGCTGCATCAGCACATAGACCTTCCTGCATTATATTTAAGTTACATTAGTATTGAATCTCACTCAATACGTTATTTTACAGCTTCAGAGAGAGAAGCCAATATCAATATATCTGTTCAAAGACAAATCAACCAATCCATCGTCAGGAATATTTACTTACTTACCAGGTTGTGAGCTTCGTCAAAAATGAGTACACTGTTCTTGAAATTTAGGTCTAAATATTTCCTATACCCATGATCAATGAGATAATTATAAGGTGCAAATAATATATCGACAACCTTATGGAGTTCTCGTGACATATAATACGGGCACCTGTAAGAAAAAAATAAATAAATAAATAATATATGTTGAGTGATATGTTAAAAAGCCACAGACTATACCATCAATTGTAATTGTGGCTTCTACCAATATCAAAAAGAGGAAGAAAGTGTTTAAGGAAAAACATACAGTAGAATAAAAGCAAAAACGACAAACTATTGAAGAGAACCTACGGCCCAGATGATTTCCCAATATTGACCAAATCTTCAATATCTATCGGCTCATCTCCGAGCTGAGGATTGCTCTCTAAGTAACCTACAATAGAAGAATACAGTGTATATATACATATAGAAATTAAAAGAATCTGAAAATTTTTGAAGCATCACTACTCACTTTAATTCACAAGATGATCCACAAAAAAGTATACCAGAAATTCACAATCCTTTGAAAACATCCATGTTGTCAAAGGTCAGGAAAACCACCTTGTTTGATACTTTGATTTGTTTTCCTTGCACCACACACTTCATCTTATTTTAGTTGAGTAGCACACGACCACAAAGTTTCATAGCGTCATACATTCAACTAAATTTTTCAGGAGGAGACAAAATGTGAAAGATACCAAGCCGGCAGAGGCAATGACATAAAGTTAAGGCGGGATTTAAGCCTAAGACTTGTTGAATATCAACTGAAAACATAATTGAATGTATTCTTCAAAGTTCAGTTCATGTATCCATGGTTGAATATATTAGTCCTTCCAAGTTTTCAAATTTTGTGCATGAATAAACTGTGGCAACTCTGCATGAATATGATTATCTAGACATCACAAACATAAAGACAGTCACAATTACAATACAAAGTTCAATTGAATTACCAGCAACAGGATAAAAATGAGCACAGCGAGGTTTTCCACGCTTTTCATGCTCTTCATTCTGACCACGGCTTCTGCGAAGCATGAGGCAGGCATTTGATTGTGCTTTGCCATGGAGTAAACTAACTTTCTCATGAATACATAACTGCTCTCGAGACCCCAATACTACCATTTTGGGCCTGTGTATTTGCAAATATTCATCAAGTTGAGCTTCCACATATTTCAAAACATCAGAAAAGCAGCACAAACACGAGTTCAAGAGAAAAACAATAATACGCAAACCAGAAACCACTTATTAGGAAGGAGATATGAATAGTGCCCAAATCTTAGAACTCCTGGTACTACAGTGTTTCCACAAAAAAATGGTACTAAAGCATCTGACTATTAGAATTGCAACATTCAGCATGGTGGATAAGAAAAATGGTTGTAAAATAACAACTAGTCCATCAAAATAAGTTTAAAATAGGTAATAACATACATAATAGTAAATTAATGCATTATACAATCTGTAACACCCCGTAACTTAAGTCTACCACTACGTCTCCCAGTACAAGCAACACTACTATAATAAATAATCATAAAGGTGTGTCAAAATAACAAAAGTGACTATAATAGCACCATCTGGATGGTGCACTCTTGAGTAGATACAAGCTATTCACGTCGTAAATACGTTATTGCTATGACTACGAGATGACAAATAGAAAGCAGTTGGTAAGATTGCATGCCTATAGCAGAAATGCTGAAAACAAATATCATGTTTTTTCTTTTTTCCTTTTTTTTTAATTGAGGATGGGAATTCAAACTCTAAACTTCAACACTTAAAGCAGAAGTATGAATTTACAGCTAGGCTATATGCCTGTAACCACAACATGAATGTCATGTTATACTCAAACAACACAATACACATTCACATATATTATGTTTCAATTGTTCTGCATACGATTAGCATTATGGCCCTCCCATGACTAACCTGTAAGAAGTTCTTTTCAACTCTTGAACAACTTGCCGAATCTGGCTGTGAGTGCGTGATGTATATACAATGGTGGGAAGCTTTGGGTTCAAAGACTTTGCATCGTGTTGACTACTGCTCACGCTAATGCCAGTCGAGAAATTGCCCAAACTCTTCCTCCAAGCCAATGCAGCACAAAGAAGACAAAGTGTTTTCCCAGTTCCCGTGGGACTCTCCAGAAGTGCATTACATTTCTACCACATTTACCCAAACAAAAAAAAAATTGCACATTACCTTTTCATGGAATATGACGATTTTTTTACCATACACCAGAATAACAAAATCAAATTTACTCCCTTTTCTTGTCATAATAAAATCAAATTACTCAATACGACATTCTTACAATTAACATTTAACAAAATAAAGATAAAAAATAAAAAGCTCAAATATAAGTTATTAGCCTGTAAATTTCTTCTGGGCATATACTATATTCACCAGATTTGAATATATTATCATTTCGAAAGCTTACATTTTGGAGAGATTGAATGACTTTGTCCATGTAAACGAGCTGGCAATCGTAGGCCTCAAATGGAAAATCGACATCAATGCCCCTGATCTTGTACGTCGGCATCTTGCTATATCGCCTCGATTGAACAGAAAATGCGGGAAAAAGCTTTCCGGGAAGGAGAATCGGAACGTTTGTGTTCGTCAATTACAAACCCTAAAAAATCTGGCGGCTCAAATTATATATATATGTTTCATTTCCCGCCATGGAAAGGGTTTTTTTTTTTTTTTTTTTCAACTCTGCTCTTCGACGCAATCAGAGGGTAAGAAACGGCATGTCGTATGTATGGTCACGTACTTAAAATAAAATAATGAGAATTTGAAAATTTTCCGCCATATGTGCCTTTGTGACTCGACTTTTGACAGGAGTGTTTGAGAGTGTAGCAGGAATTATTAGCTATAATTATTTTTATTGTAGTATATAAGAGTTTTATATTATAATAATTTTTTTTATTACAACATGTAAATATTTTATACTGTTTATAATTAAAATAGTAGTTAAAACCACTCTTGTCATACAGCATAAAAGCCTTTTTTTTAAGAAATTGTATACTTAGATCTTAAATTAAATATAATATAACGTTTAGAAGTAGAGTTAAAACTACAAAATGTAGTTTCAACTAATTCTTATTACAATGTTTGCTCTAATAAAATTTAAATCAAAAATTAGTTTAAACATTTATATAGTGCCAATTGCACTCTCAAATGCTACTTTATTATCACTGTTGGTTTTTATTTTAAAAATATACACTTAAATTTCTAAACTCTTAATTTATTAGCATTATTAGTCTTTTTTTTTTTTGTAACCATATGTTTGGGAGCATGGATCGAACTATAATTTTGTGGTTTCAACTTTTTTCAATATTTTTCTTTTACGTGCTACTGTTCAAACTACATTCTTAAAACACCTATAAGTGTCATAAGATATGTCAATATTTCGAGGATCTTTGTTCTTGGGCCCTGCAAACATGTATTTTTATTCGCAAAAAAAAAAAAAAAAATCCCTAGAGCTCTCTCTTTTTCTTGACACATAATATTAATTTTTATCAAAGTGCCTTAATGTAAAATTAGTTATGCTAATTGTTAGAAACAAAAATAAATTCAAAAATATCATCCAGAAAATAGCTATTTTCATTTTTATATCCTACGTTTTAAGGCTATCAAAATTTTATACATTGTGTTTTAAACTTTAACACTATTACACCTTCATATTTTAAATTCATGTTAAATTTTTACCTTTTTCAAGTCAATTTTTTATTTTGACTTTGTAAGATACTTAAATATCCTTCACATTTTTTAAAATATTAGCTTCTTCTCAAAATTTTTTAATGTATTTTTCAGTTTTTCTTTAAAGATGTTTAAGTGTTTTGTAGTCAAAATTAAATATTGACCAAGAAAAAAGTAACAATTTAGCATGAATTTAAAATATAAAAATATAAAAGTGTTAAAATCTAAAATAAAAGATAGTTTTTTTATAACCTTCAAATGCAGAGTATGAAAATATAAATATCCCGTATGAAAATGCCATCTATTTTATTTTATTTTAGGTAAATTGGATTTAAATTAGAATGTGTAATTAGGGAACAATAACAATAATTAGATGTCTGATTATGGTTTGTGGTGTGCATTTTATCTCCAACAAAAAATAAAGACGGAGTGTTCCATGTGTTTTTGGGTGCTTTATCGTTTAATATTTATAACATTTTAAAATGTATTTTGCTTAGTACTTTTTAAATATGTATTTACTTTAACAGTATGTTTGGAAACATCACTCTAACTGCTATAGTGAAACTCTCATATATTATAATATAAAGCTCTTATATGTTACGTTTTGATACTAATTTGTTACTTTTAATTACGTTCGCAAACACACTTAACATATATTTAATACACACAAACAAGTGTATTCTACATATTTTAGATTTTGAGCATTGTCTAGTTAATTGCTCATTTTTTCATTGTTTCCGGAAACAAAAAGATATATTTGATGTTTTCATATTTGGAGAAATTATGTGGTATTTCTTAAGAAAATTCTTTATATCTAAACATTTAATTATTGTTCCATGTTTATTATATCTAAACATTTAACTCCAACCTATACGTTGCTTTTATAGGCCATTTAGAATAACGGTTAAAACAATTAGTTTATAACTATAAACAGTGTAAAACTTTGACACATTATAATAAAACAAACAAAAAGTTGTTTCAGTATAAAAACTCTTACGTGTTAAATTTCTCAAATCAAAGCTAATAGTTTTTAGTATTTTTCCAAATGGCCTATTATATATAATAGATGTGTGCGTGTGTGCATATATTATGAGTTCCAAGTATTTACTCAAGTATTACAAAGCTTTTCAATCACAGTTGAATCTCGCAAACCAAATCTTAAAACTATTAAGACGCCTAACAAAATAGAATTATGCTAAGATTATAAGTGTCTGTAAATTATAGATGAACTTCGAGTGAAAACATAATACGAAATGCTTCACGCAAGCTTAGATTTCTTATTGGATAAGAAGTATCATGTTACACTTAGCTACTTTTATATGTTGCAATGTCATGATAGACAATCTTAAAATTATAGTAAAACTCTCACATGTTACAATAAAAAACAAAAAGATGTTATAGTGTAAAGCTCTGATACGTTGTAGTAATTTGAGCCATAAAATTGGTTCTAACTATACTTATCAAACATCTTATAAATGACATGCTACTATTGATAAGTTTTTTTGTTACAATAAGGGTTCTTCGTAAGTATTTTCAAATAATTTTGCTTTTTAGTAATTTCATAAATTTTTAAATTTTGGTTTGATGTAAAGCAAATTTGAATTTGAGTGCTTATACGACAGCATAACATTCCATAAGAGGGGAATAACAAACATGTTAACGGTAGTAAACAACCAGGTTTTCGCACTAGGTGTTGTTGAAAAGAAGATATCATTGTTAATTTGAGACATCACATTCAAGAAGCTTTACAATGTTTGTCCCCATAAATGCAAAGATTAGTGATGCAATTATGTAAGATAAATGAAACATACATACATTGCAAATCGTGAGTTTGAAAGAAAGATATCTACACCACTCTCTCAATTATAAACAATATAAAACTTTCACATACTACAATAACAATAAAAAATTAATACAATGTAAAGCTTTTACATGCTACAGTAAAAACAGTTTTAACTAACGGTTCTCACCACCATGTCAAACACCCTCTAAGTCAAAAAAGACGAAAAAAAATCGATTTCTATCTAGGATTTAAAAAGGTGTAAACGATCCTTACCATTTCGTAGGTAAAAGTGGTAGGCATCCCTTGTATATTTAATTGTAATAAATGGTTGAAATTATATCAATGCTTGGATAGACGTCTGGAATTTTTTGGGCAGTGGTTTTAGAACAACATTTTAAGAGAACTAATAGGTGTTAACTTAAAAATGATTATACACCAAAAAAAAAAAAAAAACCTCAAAATGATTAGCATGAGTGTATTGTAATTTATGTAAGAAAAAGAAGAGAAAATTGTATGTTACGCCACACTTTAAAAATTGAGTTTATTTATATGATATTTAAAAAAATATACTATAGTATTATTTATATTATATGTTAAATTGTGTCATAAATAAAAATAAATCTTAAAAGATGGTATTTACAAAAAAAAAAAAAAAAAAAAAAATCCTAAAGAAGAAAGTGCAGTTCTCCCAGAAGATTACATGGGCAGGAAAAGCCCATATTCATCCACCAGTGCCAGAGGAGCCCATAGCTCAAGTCCATGATTCCAGGACGACCAGAAGTAAGAGGATAAACAAAAAATAAAAAAATAATAATAATAAATAAAACACGTATCAAAATTCATGTTGTTTGAGGATCTTATCAGAAGCAAGACTTGTATCTCCCTAGACCCTTCCCTCTCCCCCATTCCCTTCAAAAAAGCAACAGTATGGTTTCGTTCAGTAAATATATTTAAATTAATGGTTTAATTTAAGACAGTGTAATTTAAATTAAAATTTAAGTTAGTGATTTAAATTGTTATTTGAATTGACGTTTGAATGTACATTTAAATTTTAACCTGAGTATGAAATAAAATTGAAATTTTTGTTTAAAAAGGTAGTAAAAATAGTTTTTGATTTATCACCAAATCTAATAAAATCTTAATGTTAATGATAACAAAAAAATACAATATAAATATTAATTTATTCCTCTCTTCATTAATAATATAATGAAAAAAGAATCATTTCAATTGGATAACAAATGAAGAAGTTATGATTTTTTCTCAAATATATGAGAAAATTTTAGTTTTTAATATCCAAGTATCAAAAGTTTAAGGGAATCAAAACTCTAAAAAATTTAAATTTTTGATACTCAAATGATTTGAATTTTAAAAATTCAAACACGTATTTAAAAAAAATTTTAATATTTGAATTTAAATTCAAGTATAAATAATCTAAAGATTTTTTAAAACAAACAGAACCTACAAAACCTACATTTTTAAATAGTTTTTCAAAAATTAAATATAAATCAACAAAAATAAAATAAACTAGAAAATTCCACACCAAAAATATAAAATAAACTAGAAAGTTCCAGACAGACTCTTCTTCAGTGCGTTCCCTTGGTTGGCCCTAAGATAAAATGACCCACCCTTGGCTCTCTGGCTCGTCTGTTGTTTCCTCGTAAAAGCCTTTATAGAGAGTTCCAGAAACTCCCCAAACCCCTCTCTCTTTCTCTCCTTCTCTCTATTTCGTTCTCTCTCTACCCCTCTCTGGTCCTGACCTCAGACTTTGCGTCGATCGGTTCGAAGGTACGGTCCCAAACCCTAGCCTTTGCGTCCGATTCAGATCTCTTTTCTGAGATCTGAGATTTTATGTCAGTGGTTTTTGACGCTTTGGTGGTGATTTGCCTGCGTTACTGTTAAATTCGTTGCTGATTATTCTCTGCTGTTTTCCGATTCAAATTTCATTTCTTTCGCATTTATGAGCGGCTTGATTGTTGATTTCGTTTGTTTTTGGTTGGTGATTTGAGTTCTTGTTCGCGAGAGAGATCAATGCGTTTTTAATTTTGCGATCACGACTCTAGTTAGGTTGTAGTATTGGTTATATTTTTTTGGGAAACAATCTGTGGGTTTTTGTAGGTTATGTTTTTAATTTATACTTTTTTTGTTCTGTATGGACGTGGGATTGATTTTACTTTACGTGTGACTGCCTTCGATGTTATGTTATATCAGACTGTTGTATGATTAGAATGATAGGCTGTGTCTGAAATTGCAAGTTTCTCCGGCCAAGTTTAAATATTTTTTTGTGCAAAATCTTTGTATCGATTTTTCAGGAATGCTTGTATACACAATTGCTGTATCATAAATTTCGATATGATCGCACCTAGTATGTGTCGTTTTCATTAACTGTTAGCTGGTTTATGTAGAAGTTTAGCTTTGGCCGAATGTGTATTGATATTTCATTAGTTTGCAGATTAAATCTGAGCTTAAAGTTTAGTGAGGATGAGCGTGGTAGGTTTCGATCTCGGCAACGAGAGCTGCATTGTGGCCGTTGCGAGGCAGAGGGGGATTGACGTGGTGCTCAATGATGAGTCCAAGCGTGAAACCCCTGCTGTTGTGTGCTTTGGTGATAAGCAGCGGTTCATTGGGACAGCTGGAGCCGCTTCAACCATGATGAACCCCAAGAATGCGATATCTCAGATAAAGAGGCTCATTGGCCGACAGTTTTCCGATCCAGAGTTACAAAAGGATCTCAAGTCATTGCCTTTTACTGTTACCGAAGGGCCTGATGGTTACCCTTTGATTCTTGCTCGTTATCTGGGAGAAACAAGGACATTTACGCCGACCCAAGTTCTGGGAATGGTATTCTCAGATCTTAAAAGTATAGCTGAAAAAAATCTGAACGCTGCAGTTGTTGATTGCTGTATTGGTATTCCTGTTTACTTCACTGACCTTCAAAGAAGGGCTGTTTTGGATGCAGCCACAATTGCGGGTTTGCATCCTCTTCGCCTGTTTCATGAGACTACAGCAACTGCCCTGGCGTATGGTATTTATAAGACGGATTTACCGGAAAATGACCAATTGAATGTTGCTTTTGTTGATGTTGGACATGCAAGCATGCAGGTTTGCATTGCCGGATTTAAGAAGGGACAGCTGAAAGTGTTGTCTCATGCGTTCGATCGGTCTTTGGGAGGTAGAGATTTCGACGAAGCACTCTACCAGCACTTTGCTGCAAAATTTAAGGAAGAATATAAGATTGATATTTCTCAAAATGCAAGGGCTTCCTTGCGGTTGCGGGCAGCCTGTGAGAAGCTGAAGAAAATTCTTAGCGCTAATCCTGAGGCGCCTTTGAATATAGAGTGCTTAATGGACGATAAGGATGTCCGTGGGTTCATCAAGCGGGAAGAATTTGAACAAATTAGTATTCCTATTTTGGAACGTGTGAAAAAACCTTTGGAGAAGGCACTTGCTGATGCTGGCCTTACGGTAGAGAATGTTCATATGGTTGAGGTTGTTGGATCAGCGTCTCGTATCCCTGCTTTAGTCAAAATTTTGACGGAGTTCTTCAAGAAGGAGCCTAGGCGCACAATGAATGCAAGCGAGTGTGTAGCGAGGGGTTGTGCCTTAGAATGTGCAATTCTTAGTCCAACCTTTAAGGTTCGGGAGTTTCAGGTATATTTCGTCCTGTTTATTATCCTTTCTAAATATCGTGATGTACTAGCAGCTCTCTCTCTCTCTCTCTCTCTCTTCAATAAGTATGTATATTTCCTTCATTTGGATGCATGGTGTTTATAGTTAATGATTAAATCTCTTAAGCTCAATGCGTGAGTCAAGCTGTAATGTGCTCGTCACATAGTCACATAATCGCATTATTCCCCAAAATATCTAATTTGTGGCTTCCAATATTTCACTTTTTCATCTGAAGGTGAATGATTGCTTCCCGTACCCGATTGCTTTGTCATGGAAAGGGTCTGCTCCAGATGCACAGAATGGAGGAGCTGAAAACCAACAAAGTACAATTGTTTTCCCCAAGGGAAATCCGATACCAAGTGTCAAGGCTCTTACATTTTACCGATCTGGTACATTCTCAGTTGATGTACTGTATGCTGATACCAGTGACTTGCAGGCTTCCGCAAAGATCAGCACTTACACGGTAGTTAGTCAAATTACAACCCTGAAATATATGCTCTTGTGCTTGGACTTTTGAGTTAGATTGGTTAGGGTATGGCCCTATGGAGTAAAGGTTTTACTTTTTTGAAAATTTAACATATAATGCTCTGTTTGTGCAGATTGGTCCTTTCCAATCAACAAAAAGTGAACGCTCAAAGCTAAAGGTCAAAGTGCGCTTGAACCTTCATGGTATCATCTCTGTGGAGTCTGCAACGGTAAGTTATTGAAGTTTCTTCTGGTTCTAATGATTGCAATGAAGCAAATGGATTAAGGTTTTGAACTTTAGATATTTATTGTGATCTCGATACTTGTGACAGCTTTTGGAGGAGGAAGAGGTTGAAGTTTCAGTCTCAAAGGAGGCACCTAAGGAAGCTAACAAGATGGAGACAGATGAAGCGTTCACTGATGCTCCTCCTCCGAGTTCCACTGATGCCGACGTGAATATGCAAGATGCCAAGGGAGCTGCTGATGCCTCTGCTGCTGAAAATGGTGTTCCCGAGGCGGGAGACAAGCCTGTGCAAATGGAAGCAGATAACAAGGTATATTACTATTTCCATATCATGGGTTCCTTATTTTTATTTTTGTTTTATATTTCTTAAACTCTGTGCTGCCCTGGTCATTGTTTCTGAATCCAAGTAACGTCTTAACGAGCCTCCATGTGCTGTGACTTCTCGTTTGATAATTTACAATGAGTACATGAACCATGGAGGATTCAATATTCTGATCAAATTGCATTTTTAGTCCGTTAGCCTATGTTTTGATGCACTTAATATTGCTTCTCTCTTTTTCTTTGCCTGTGAGCGTATTAACTAAATGCAGTTTAATTTTTCACTTTTGCCGAGGGAGAATGGTATTTATATGTATTTTCCATATATTGTAATGATGATAGAGGAGATAGAAGTTCATATTTCTACAGTGATTGCTACGCTGTTAATGGTTGGAATTTGTATGCACTTATGTTATTTGCTTTCATTATCCTATTGGCAGGAAATTGATATTAATATGTCTCCGTGTTAGGTGAATATCCCGTGCTTATGTTTGTGAAACAAATTGTTTCCAAGAGTTGCCTTTTCCTTAATTTATTCTATTCTCTCTGATGGAATTGCCGACTGTGATTAAGAAAAAAAAAAAAGAAAACGACGCTTACGTTGTCACTTGGGTTTTGACACAGGTTGATGCTCCAAAAAAGAAGGTCAAGAAAACAAATATTCCTATAACAGAGTTAGTTTTTGGAGGCCTGAATCCTGCAGAACTGCAAAAAGCAGTAGAAAAGGAGTTTGAAATGGCTTTGCAAGATCGAGTAATGGAAGAGACTAAAGACAAGAAGAATGCCGTTGAGGCGTATGTTTATGATATGAGAAACAAGGTATGGTAGTTCACATGTATTTGGCCTTTGACGGGTATCTGAAACTTATGGGTAGCTTGTCTAGTGTTATTTGAAACTAACGGCTATTCTTTGTCTCTGCCAGCTTAGTGACAAGTACGAGGAATTTGTTACCCCCTCAGAGAAGGAAGAATTTATTGGCAAGCTTCAAGAGGTAGAGGACTGGTTATATGAAGATGGTGAAGATGAAACTAAAGGTGTTTACATTGCCAAGCTTGAGGAGCTAAAGAAGGTATTCTCTTTTTCTGTGCCCACAACCGCTTTGCCCCATGATAAAAGATAACCTAAAAAAAGGAACAGTGTAGTTGTGAACTTTTATTTTTATATTTTGATATGTGGTTGCAAGACTAATAGTGATTTGCAAAAAAAACTGCAGCAAGGTGACCCCATTGAACAGCGATACAAGGAACACACGGAAAGAGGAACTGTGATCGATCAACTTGTTTACTGTATTAATAGTTACAGAGAAGCTGCAATGTCGAATGATGCCAAATTTGATCATATTGATATGTCTGAGAAACAAAAGGTATGCAATGGGCCTTCCGAATTTAGAATTCATCTGCTCTTGCCTTCCTCTGAGTATCAACCGACCCATATTCTACCCCCCTTTTGCAGGTCTTGAACGAGTGTGTCGAAGCTGAGGCCTGGTTGAGAGAGAAAAAGCAGCAGCAGGATGGACTCCCGAAATATGCTTCTCCAGCGCTCTTGTCGGCTGATGTGAGGAAGAAGGCAGAAACACTTGACAGGTACCTTTACTATCTGTTCTGGAAGTTCAGTAGAGTCAGTTTTCTTCATCACATGGCCTTAATCTGCTTTATAATTAGTACATCTAGCTGGTTTCTACTCTCAAGTTTAGTTCCCGCTTGGAAATTTTTATGATCTCTCTGTATCCTCCAACAGGTTCTGTAGGCCGATAATGACGAAACCTAAGCCTGCACCTGCCAAGCCAACCACCCCTGAGTCACCGCAGGCCCCCCCTGCTCAGGGTGGTGAGCAGCAACCTCAGGGTGGCGATGCTAACGCTAGTCCCAACAATGCCAATAGCAGTGCCGAGGATGCAGCGGCTGAATCTGGCGAAGTACCTCTAGCTTCTAGCGAACCAATGGAAACCGACAAGCCAGAAGCTGGTCCAACTTCAGTGTAGTGATGGGCGGCTGCCCTCTTTCTGATTTAAGCAGGGAAAGAAATTGGTTACCCATGTAAACTTGGACACTTTTTTCGCGTTTGAGCCTGAGACTTTTGGTGGGCTAACAGTAAGGGTCTTGAGGGGTGGCTGGTGACATGTCAGACTTCTTCGGTATGTAAAGCCATTTTATGTTGGTGGTTCTTCCAGGCTTTACTTCTATTTAAGTGGGCATCTGGAATTGGATTTTTTTCTCTTTTTGAATTTATAGGAGGGTTTTTAAGAGACATTTTTTTACTGCTTGGGTCTCTTTTTTCCTGCTCTTTTGTTAGGGGAGGAGATCTAAATCTTTTCTTTTCAAGTGTCTTTTGTGTTGTCGTACTTTTATGTGCTGTCGTTATATCTGTGATTTATTTTCGCTTCTCCTAGAACTATGAATGTTTATTTTTTCAATTTCGTGCTCGGTATGAGTTGCATTTTTGCATGGAAAATTTTATCTTCAATCTGCTGCCACTTGGTAAACTGTAAAGAGGGGTGCCACACATGAGAGATCGGATGAGGCGACGTTTCTGTTTATGGCAACGTTGTTTCGCACTTAACGAACGCCGTTTGGGCCTTTGGTGATGCAAAGCGAAGTCGTTTTTTCTTTTTCAAGAATTAAGCTTTCTTTTGTTGCGTGTGGTTCTACGGGCACTCTTAGCAAGTGGCGACATTTTATTCCTCGTAACATGATCATTAAAAGAAATAAAAGTAAAAGTAGGACCCATGTTCTAATCAGGGGAAAAAAATAAAAAAGGAACAAAATAGGCTAAAAAGAAGTATCGGTGCGACGTGTATTTACATCCCAGAAATGGCAAGGATTGGTTTAAAACATTTGTCTCATCTCTAGTTTCGATGCAATGCGTGTGAAAGCATTTACCGGCTTTGACAAGTACCAAAAATGTCGGCCATATGGTTGTACAAAGCCTAGAGAGTTTTGGTCGCGGTGGACTAATGATAATCCATCCATTTTAGGAACTTTACCGTGCAAACTAACCTTGTTTATCAGGGTATCCATTTGAGACTCGGAAATATTTGACGAGGAGGAACATAAAGGTTATTTGGCGTGTTGGTGTAAACTTTGAGAAGCAAATGTCTAAGCAACTTGGCATGGCACTCATCATGCAGCTGCCGCTTCTTTAACTCGGATGCTAATGCAACCCTGCTACTCTCTCTCTCTCTCTCTCCTTGTGCGTGCGTGTGTGTAATATAGTCAAAGCACTTGAAGGGAATCGCGCATTTTTTTCAAAAATTGCTGCCTGCGAAAATTGCCGATTCTTACAATCTATGTGAGACAATTTGATGACAAGGTGGGTGCATGGAGAAAAGGCAGCAAATGGGACAAGGTAAGTCATAAAACTGATCATTGTGCTTTCAATTTTGTGCCGGCTTCTAGGCGTAATTGGATTTAGATACAAGTACAACATCAATAATCTTATTGCCTCGGAAGATAAGAGGTCCCCAATGTATTGAACAACTGCAGCTTGCAGCTAATAGGCTAATCAGATTAAAACTAAAGAAAGATGATAAACATGGATGCATCACCCGCTAGGATTCTCACCAGAGACGTCATTGTCCTCATCGTCACCTTGCTGAATCTTTGCAATCTCTGCACGTGCTCTCTCCATTATCTGCCTCCGCTGTATTTCCAAATCTCTATGGAAATCCATCCTCATTTTCTCGAGCTCTACCATCTGCTGTCTTTTACTACTTTCTATCTTCTCATAAATCTCGCTAAATTTATGGATGGAATCAGCAATCAACCTAAAGGAAGACCTCTCATCACCGTCATCGTTGTCTCTCCCGGACCTTCGTTTTTTGGGTGGAAGCCCATCCGACTCCTCATCATTACCTGCAGCAGATTCTGAATTAGCAGGGCTATCCCTCATCTCATCCAATCCATTTGCACGGTTCAAATAGACTCTAGGATTCATGAAAACATACTCTCCCGAGTCCAATCCACAAAAGAGACCAGGCTGCTGTTGTGGTGACGACAATAACAAATCCATCTTCTTGAAATAAACCCATTTACTAGTTAAGTTGAGCTTCTCCTTCTTGTATTTCTTCTTCAAGGTATCCAAGCGATTACGGCACTGCGTATCTGTCCTATCGATCTTAGACACCTCGGATACTTTCTCCGCGACCTCTAGCCATTCCTCAGACCGAAGACTCTTCTTCCCACGCTGAATAAACCGTTCGCCCCAAGCATCTAACAGAACAAAGGTCTCGCGCTCAGTCCAATCTGTAAGCGAATTTCTGCCACCAAATGACTGTCTAGGAGATGGGCCAGAGGGTTTAACAGCGGATGATGGAGCAGGTACGCGTGGAGCAAACTCATAACTCGAAACCAAACTCTTCAACTTGCGCTTTTTCGGGTGTCTCTCCAAATCAACATCCTCACTCCTTCCACTATAAATCTTCCGCTTACTATTATCTTCATCTTCATCCTCGTCTTCTTCATCATCATCATCCTCGTCGTCATCATCATCGTCAACATCATCACCAACATCTCTGCAAACCACGGGGTAGCCATTACTTCGACCGTTGTTGTTGTCATCAGCGTTGTTATCTTCCTCCTGTCCTATTTCTTCATCTACTTCATCATCTTCCTCCTCCTCATCATCGTCTTGGCTGCCAACGGGTCTTGGATATGAACCACCCAAACTAGGCGTCTTTTGCCGCAGCGATGATTCATAACCCTGTTGGTGGTTTACCCCGTAAGGATTCGGAGGATACCTCGCATCGTCTTCAGTGTCATCCATTCAAGCACAAACAATGACTACGCTCCAACAACACTCAGCTCAAAACTAAACCCCAAAAAAAAAAAAATCTTCCTTTCTAGTTCCAAACCCTCAATCTATGAATTTCCATCGAACAACACGATGAACACAGAAATTTCCACTTGTTGCCCTAATTTTGACTTCCAATTCAAAATCTTTCCCCTCTCACGATCGATTTCATTGCGACCTAGATCAACAAGAACCAGACATCTTCGATTTAATAATCTCAGATTATAACACAAAAAAAAAAAAAAAAAAAAAAAAAACACTGAAATCAAAATTCACCAAAGCTTCCATTTTAAATCAAATACCAAAATCAGAAAAAAAGCCTTTTGTTCTCGTAGATGATCATCCATAAAAAAGAATATACTAAATTTTCAGGTCAAGAAAATTTCTCTTTTCAAGCTAAACAATACGGGCCGATTGTTCATTTTCGCGAAAAGCCCTAATTTTGAGTTCAAAACAAATCCCTCAAGCGAAATAAATCAAAGTCAATAACTTTTCTTACCGGGGTGACCTCAAAGAAGCGATCTGTGACAGCCTTGTAAAAGAAGGCAAATTTCCCAAAAAATATAATCAATTCGATCCTAATTCCAAGCTCTGAAATAAGTTCCGACTCCAAATTTTCTCAGCAATTGACAAAAGCAATAAAAAAAAAAGATTTGTTTCTTTTTCTTTTTTCCACGAAACCTGTGAAGTGAGAAAAAGACGAGCAAAGGGGAGACTATTAACGTTTGGACACAACATTAGCAACGACGGTTGCTAACCTACGCCGGTGCGTCAGTTGGGTTTTGATCTGGGCTAGGGCCCAATGCCAACTAAGATTTGGGCCTGGGCTTGGGATCCGACAGCTGAAGACGGTTTGGAAAATTGAAGCGGGTCCCACTATAGCGCCGTTCGGAACTCATATTCCGACCACAGGATTCTCCGAATTCCGATCTCAAAATCTGTCGTCCAGAGCCGTCGGATGGGAAAAGGTTTCACCAAGGCGTAGCTAGCACCACATGTGGGTTATGTTTATTTTATTTTACTCCGTTAGAAGGATTCGCAAAACGACAAAACGGAACCGTAAACGGATACGCATAAAAGAAAAAGAAAAAGAAAACATAAAAAGACGAGAAAAGTTGTTGTGAGTTTGAAGAATCGTTACACGTAAACCAGGGCGGTGTGCTGTCGGATCATGCTGGGCCCACTAAATCATAAGCTGACGGAGAAATTGACAGCGTTTGGTTGAAGGTCCCATTAGAAGAACGACGTGGCCAAAGGACATTTTGGAGTAAAACCCCAATAATTGAATTTTGGACTTGATTTCTATCCAAAAAGAAAAAGAATTTCCGTCCTTTGATGACAATCATAACGACGAGCAAACTATAAATTAGCTCCATTATTGTAATGGCAGAGAAATAAAAGGCTAAAATGCAGCATATACGAGATCAACCGTAGATGAAATGTGTCTTTTTTTTTATTTTTAATAAAATAAAAATCATTTTGACTATTGTAGACGGTATTATAGACGGTAGATCTACAATCAAGATACAAAAATTTTTGATTAAATTGTTAAAATTTGGGTCCTCAAATCACCGTTAAATAGACCGTTCACTCAAATATATACGCAAAATTAAGACCAAGTAAACGAAACTTATGCATAAATAAAAGAACAAACAAGGTTTATAGTGGTTTACTCTGTTAACGAAAAGTTACGTCTACTGTAATTCACTATTGAGTTTTCTTAGTACAAATTACAAGAGAGCAAAAATATATGAGAAAACAAATGGACAGAGTTTCAGTACTTCTTTCTCCGTGTCCTTCCACAAAGCTACCTTCCTCCTATATATAGAGTATGAGATGAAATCGTGGTCGTCAACCGTCAAGCGGAGTGGAGTAATGCCTCGTGAGTAGTTGTAATAGTAGGACATGTGTCAGCTAATGATTAGCTGCAGAAATCACGTCTTCCTCATGCTGCGGTCCAGGAACTTGCATGTTTTAACCGTCAAAATGTCACAACTCGCCTTTTTGCAGGCCATGAAAGACTTTTTCATACTTACGTATAGGTGTAAAACTCAATTTTTTTTTTTTTTGAAAAGACAAGTCATTTATCGGGTGCAAACAAATACATTTATTTACATAAACATACTTCATTTCTCAATACTGTTGCTAAATATTCTCGAGGGAGGTTTTGATATACTTAACTATGTTCAGCTTTTACATGACACATTCAAAAACAATTTCAAAATATATATATAACAGCAGAAACGTAACTGTGGCAACATCCATACCCATTCTGCTCATTACTCATCACCCTCCGCCAGCTCATCAGTGATTTGGTTCTGACATTTTAAGAGGAATACCTACAGCGTGAAATACTTAATGAGTTTACGCCCTGTAAGTCCCATGCACAATCAACAAAATGCATGATCTAATTATGCTTTCTTATAAACCTTATTTATCATTAACATTTCTTATCTTTGACTAGGGCCCAAGTGTTCGTACCATTGCGCACTTAGGTCTACGTAACACCGTGACTATACTATATCCTTGAACTCCTCTTAAGTTAGGAGTCAGTACGATACTTTTCATAATTTTCGGTGATATAATTACCAGTCCAATTATTATGGTTAACATATTATGCATGAAATGATAAACACATGTTATACATCATACGTGAATACTCTTGTATGAAATAGTACACACTGGTACATACTTTTATACCTACAGTTATACATTAACATATACACTTGTATACAATTTGACATACACAGAGCTATTTATTTAGTAAACTCACAAGTATACATCAACACACTTATAGATACTCATTTCATAGCTTACATCCAAGTATACACCTTGTTACAGGTAAACATATACATATGTCACACTCTATACCTATAATTTCATACTGTAGGTGGGATGGGTACTTACTTAATTTGAACGTCAGGTAATTCGGCCTTGATTTTCCTCTGTCCTAGACTTCTAGGATCATGTTGGCCAATTTCATGACCATTAGCCACTAGTCACTATGTTTCAACACAAAATGATCGTTAATTAATGAATTGAGTTGCATAACGCTCTTTCTCCAGTTTTCATGCCAATGTAGAGGCGATTTGCATCTTCTTCCATAAAGGGCCTTATATGGAGCCATTCCTATGGAGGTTTGATAACTGTTATTGTAAGCAAACTCGATCAATGATAGCTTTTTATCCCATCCTCCTTTGAAGTCTAAAATGCAGGCTCTCAACATATCCTCTAGAGTTTGAATGGTCCTTTCAAACTGACCATCCGTTCGAGGGTGAAAAGCTGTACTAAAGGTCAACTTCGTCCCCATTGCTTAGTGAACACTCCTCCAAAATTTGGAAGTGAATCAGCCATCTCGATCAGAAATAATGGACTTCGGAACTCCATGGTATCTAACTATTTGGGCCACGTATAACTCGGCTAGTCGTTCCATAGAACTGCTGAGTTTAATGGGTAAAAAGTGTGTCGATTTGTCGAGGTTCAATCAATTGGCGCGTCTATGCCCCAAATTGGTACCTACTGATCGAGAACGGATAAGAAGATTAATGCGGATGTTTCAAACTGATATTGCCCTTATAGTCGACAGTGGAGGGCAAGCCCCTAAAGATGTGGAAGATTGTATTGAACGGGCCACGAGAGCAGAGTTCAGAATAACCCGTGATAAGGAGGAAAGGGCAAGAATCTTTAGAGCCCAAAAGGAAGAAAAAGCTTTGGCCAAGTAGAACTAAGTTGTATCAAGTAAGTACCCATCCCACCTACAGTATGAAATTGTAGGAATTCCTCTTAAAAGGTCAGAACCAAATCACTGATGAGCTGGCAAAGGGTGATTGGTAATGAGCAGAATGGGTATGGATGCCGCCACAATTACGTTTCTGCTGTTTTATATATTTTGAAATTGTTTTTGAATGTGTCATGTAAAAGCTGAACATAGTTAAGTATATCAAAACCTCCCTCGAGAATATTTAGCAATAGTATTGAGAAAGGAAGTATGTTTATGTAAATATATGTATTTGTTTACACCTGATAAATGACTTGTCTTTTCAAAAAAAAAAAAAAATTATGAGTTTTACACCTATACGTAAGTATGAAAAAATTTTCACGGCCTGCAAAAAGGCAGGTTGTGACACAAAACGTGTTATTAACCTTCGAATCGATACAATCGATCCGAACGAATAATAGCCTAAAAGAACGCGTATCGTCTCTGAAAGAAAAATCCTTTGAAATAAGCAATCGATCCCAACAAATGTATCGAATCGTCGATTCGATAAAGCTGATTCCATTCGATTCATTGCATCACCATTATTGGGCCGCCAGGCCCGTGGGCAATTTGGGCCGTTCGAATTATACCCCAACAACTATTTTAAACGTAAATATGAATATTAATATTATATTTTAACAGTGATAAAAATGTAATGTGGTGTTTTATTTTATGCTTTAGTGCATAATATTTTTTAAATATATGTAAAACTATAAGAGCATTTAACATACAAATATAAATGTGAATGTTATTTTATTTTATTCTGTTACATTCTTTAAAACATGTAAGGTAAAAGTTTACACGGAAAAGGGGATATCAAAAATGATAATTTTCTTTATGTGTTCACTTATAAAAATATCTAATCTTTGTTCCCCATGATATCTATTAGCATTCCAAAAAAATAATTTTCAAATTTATTATTTATATAGCTTTGACAAGTTCCCATGTTAAAAAATACATTTTTTTGTTATGATAGATTATGTACATTTTAATAATTACAGTAATACACTAACTTTCTCGTGTCTTCTTTTAACACGTCCTTAATTTTGAAATAATTTTAAAAAATTATTATTATAATAATTAAAATACAATATAGCGATCAATAACAATGAAATGTTATAACTTGGCATTATCATGCTCAATGAGAAATTTAACACCAAATATATTGATGTCAAAATTTGTAAAAAGTTTTACATGTCAAAGTGAGAGAGGAAAAAAAATGAAAACAATCCACTAAATAGTATTGTGTCAGCATTAAAAATATGTATTTGTCTTTTCCACATAAATCTCCACTAAATTCATGAAAACCAAAACCTCATTCAAATATATTATCTTCAACAGTAAATTTACGTGTTTGTTTTCTCTACGGTGGAATTCTCCATTAAATATAATCAAACAAAGTCACTAATCACTTTCATTAAAAAAAGAAAATGACTATTCTAAGTTTGTAGCCAAAAAAAAAAGCAATAGCAGTAGAGAATCGCCGTTAGCGGGTGTAGACAATGCTGACTTTTCGTCGTTTAGTGCTTCCTCGTTCAAAACAGTAAAAATAAATAATAATAAAAGGGAGTAGAAAATCTAAGGTATATATATATCAGAGCATTTTATAATCCAAATCCAAGGAATCACGTGGAGATCTCTGTGATAATCCAATGGCCGTGGACGTGGAGAAGTGGTTGTTATCGAGGAGGTGGGCCCCACTACGGTCTAAGTGGGTACTTTTGCGAAACTGGACCGTCCAATAATGTAGTGCGACTGTAGCTTTGCACGTTTGATACTCTAATATGTTTTGTCTCTATCCCTTTCCCTCAGAACTCAGAATATACGTACAAATACACGTTTTCTACAGTGTAAAATACGTATGTGCTTTGCTTATAATTATTGGGAGAGAGAAGTGTATCGGAAGCCTTCATTTCTTTTCCATAATAATATTGAGTTATGATGATCAGTTCTCACTTCAGAAGAGGGTGATTATTTAAATTAAAAAATATTTAAAAAAAGAGTGTAGAAGAGAAGGGAAGGAAAGTCTTTGGTTTAGCTTGAATTTTTTTTATTATTATATATATAATATCGTCGATGCATTTGAAGGCTTCCAGAGAAGAACCCAGGTGGGTTTTTTTTTCCCCCCTATTTAGAACTTGGCTAATAATTTTTTTTTTATTTTTTTTTAATTGTTTTGATGCGAGATCGGGTTTTTGGGGGGCTTCAAAATCAGCTTCTTCTTAATCTTCTTCTTCTCCCTTTTTCTTTTTAATAATCATAATTGTTTCTTGATAAAATTAGATTTTTTAGGGGGGTTTAAGAGTTTTAGGGAGGTTTTATATTTTTGGGTTTATGAATGTGCGTTAATCTTGTTCCAAAGACTAAATATCTAATGTACCCATTTGATTCATTTGAAGGACTGATTGATCAGATGATTCACGTATCTGATCCTGCACTGGCTTTTCTTGCCCTTTATTTATTTTCCGCATGCAAGTTCAAAGAACATGTTGGATTTGCTTGAGTAATCAAACGATCTAAGAGTGTGTGTGTGTGTGTTTCAGGCATTACATATCTGATAGAAATTACATTGATGAAACTATCATATCCTTCATTTTGTTCTGTAGTTCCTTAAATCGCTTTATTGGGTTTTTCTCTCTCCAAATTGTTTAATACTCATTTAGGAAGTTTTTATCTTGACCAGTAAGTTAATATTTCTGATTGCATCATACTCATGTTCACTGCTGATGCCCTTTAATTGTTATGCTATAACATGTCAGATCTTACTTTACTGTTACCAATTTGGTTCCTTCGAAGCTTTTTGTAACTTTGTTCCATACGTTTCTTTGTCTTTTTTTTTTTAAAATAAATAATTTGGTATGTGTTGGAAAGTCTAATTTGTACCTTGTTTATACGTATAATATCACACATGAAGAACATTTTTTTGGGTTCTTAAGAAAGCCTTGCAGTTGCATGTATTTATTTTGTTTAAATTTGTCAAGCTTTTTATTTGCCATTTTTCCTTTGGTCGTCAATCCATTTAGATTCTCAGCACTTATTTTTTGCAGTTTCTAAGATTTTCTTATTCTCAACGCTAATTTTGTATCAGTTTGGCTTGCTTAGATTTTCTCATTCTTTCATTGTACTGAAAGTGGAAAGTTTTGGTCTTTATTGATGTGCTAGTTGTTAGATTAGTACTTTGCTTTCCAGTGACGAGGACTGAGGTTCGTAGATTTTTCTGAACTTATACAGAAAAGGTCAGATGAGGAAGGCTTATGCATGATAATCTAATGGCTGATTCTGATCCAGATTCTGAAATCCCGTCTGATACGTCGAGCCTGAGGCATTTAAGCAGCTCACTTTTCAGCATTCCTGGTTTCTTTGTAGGGTTTGGTACTAAAGTTTCATCAGATTCTGATTCAATTAGGAGCCCCACTTCTCCTCTTGACGTTGGAGCCTTTTCAAACCTAAAAAATCCCTCAAATCGTAGATACGCTCGATCATCATCGTTGTCCCAAAATGGATTTCAGAAGGAGTGGCGTTGCAGTAAATTAGGCCTTGGCCTTGTTAACTCACTTGTTGATGATACAGCAAGTGCAGTCCTTGATATCCCAAAGCAGAAGAACATAGTTTTTGGATCACAAGTTAGACCTAATACTGCTAATTCCTTTAGACATTCCTATGATTCGCTTGATTCTTCCTTGAAATCGAAGTCTTTACCTACAAACTACATAGCTTCACGGCTTTCCCAAACCGAGTGTTTCAATTCCCGATTGAGTACCAAAAATGTTGTCTTTGGTGATGGAGAAGTTCCATCAGAATCTGAACCATTTAAAAACACTCCACTGTGTTTCTCGGATTTAACCGTGTCTTCTTCGGTAGCCAGCTTGTCCTATAATCACAACTTGAGGTCTGAAAACTTCTGTTCAGAAGTTAAAACTAGAATGAGTTCTCCCTCGGTGGATGGTGCCAGTTCAGAAGTAGAAGATTCTTTGGGTACTAAACCAAGTACCGTTCCGATACCTATTGGCCCCAGCCAGGGATATGTGGGGTGTCTTTCTAAAAGAGAGATAGAACTCTCTGAGGACTATACATGTATAATTTCTCATGGTCCAAACCCTAAAACAATTCATATTTTTGGTGACTGCGTTTTAGAATGTCACGCAAATGGGGCGGAAAATTTTGGTAAGGAGGAAGAATTGGGGATCAAATCACCTCAAGTGGCCATGAATTCGGAGGATTTAGCCCCAGTTCACTCTGGTGAAGTTTTGAGATTTTGTTACTCCTGCAAGAGAAAGTTAGAAGATAAAGATATTTACATATGCAGGTTTGTCCTTATCATCTGTTAGCAATTTTTGCTTGACTTCATCAATATTTCCTAGTCATATTCATTTATAAGGCTATAATTTCCTTGATTCCGCGCAGAGGTGAGAAAGCCTTTTGCAGTTTTAATTGCTGCTCGGATGAGAATTCCGACAAGGAAACAGAAAAAACTGACCAAAACTCTGCGAGAAGTTCTCCTGCTTCGAGCTTCCATGAAGATCTCTTCTTACTGGGTACGCCTGTTGCCATGTAACAGATTGCTATGGCTTCTCCGGGCTTCTCTAGTTGTCCGTTCCTAAAGCGCTGTTGTGATTCTGTTTGCAGCCATGGATGGTCAGGATCCATTTTTGTACCATTTGCTTATTATGTTTGGATATTTGAATTTGGATGGACTGGTCAATGAGTAGTGGCAGCATAGATATTTATCTTTGTTATGGATGGGACTTAAAATGGCTGTTTTGTTATATATATATATATGTATATATATTTTGATAAGATGGGTTTCAGGTGGCTATCAAAGCCCTGGCTCGTCAGTTTTCATTTTCTTTGCCCTGCCCGTTTGATTTGATTAAGAGTTGGTGTGGAAGCCTTTTGAAACTGATGAGCTCATTATATAATATTTATTGAGTGTCCAATTAACAATTGTTATCTTTTATTTCTTGTTATATCTTTCCAATACTTCTAAAAGTTACATTCGAAGTTTTAAATTATTACTTATCCTAGCATCAACCTCTCTTCTTTAAGCCTTATTTTATGATGATTAGGAGGAGAACAGTAAAAATGCTGAAATGGCTCATTTCTCTTCTAGTTTAGCCAAGAATTTTTTGGAAATGGATCTATTAGACCTTGATTCTTTGTGGATTTTGTAGGTTCATCATCAAGACAATGTCTAAACTAAGGTTCTTAGATGTTGTCTTATAGGTTCATCATTGTTTGCTCAAGTAAAAGGTGCATCTGGTTCCCATTTCCCATCTCTTTTACTTTTCTATGTAGATAAAATGTTGTCAGAGAAGCTAGAATGTCTGAGCACGTAATTTTTTTTTTCTTCGGGTTTGCTTAACCCAAAATGCTATTTACATCACCTTCAAAAAAAGAGCTATTTACATTAAAAGTCATTTCCATCTCTGTAGGTTAAAACCCTAAAGTCTAGTATATAATATGCTTTTTAGATCAAGATTTACCGCCTTGTAAATAACGGGTTTTAATCTCGTAAAGTTAAATAAAAGTATTCATTTACATTTTATGTGTGACACTATATTACCAATAATGATGAAGGATATGACTAACAATGTAATTTTGTGTACAAAGATGTGTGCTGGTACGAAGATGTGCGCTGATCTATCACCAATAATGATGATAATTAGTAGAAACGATATTAACAAGGATGAAAACAATTGTATTAGTAACGATGATGGAATAAGAAAAACAACGATAATTAACAGTGTCTTACAATGAAAAGATTTTGGAGGTGGGGTGGCCTCAGGTCTTCGGGAGTTTCTTTCTTGGTTGGGTCTGCATACGTGTAAAAGGTCTATGACGTGGAAAACTATGTGGCTTTGAGGATAAAATGACGGCATTTTCGTTGGCGTGTTTGCATTGGCTGGAGTTTTGGATGAAAAGTGCACGACCCTGCATTCGTGGACATGACTCTCCCAAAAGAGCCCTTAATTTGTGGAATATTACCATGGTGCCACACATGTAGAATTTTTTTTCTCAAGTTTAAATTAAAATAATAGTCCAAACAACCTTTCCATTAAAAAAAAAGGGTCCAAATAAAATATACGCTTAAGGAATCACTTAATGTTGCGATTAAACCTTGACCATATACAGCCAGAATACCAAAATAAATAAATAAATAAATAAATAAAAACAAAAACAAAAACAAAAACAGATGTAATATTACAAATTTTAGAGGGTGTTTGGCAAAAGTTTCCACCACAAAATCAGTTATGAACAGTATAAAACTCTTACATGTTACAGTAATAATAAAAAAATTACTACAGTGTAAAGCTCTCACATACTACAGTAAAAACGGTTCTCACCACTGGTTTCCACCCTCTTCCAAACACTCCAATCATCAAATCACGTGCAAATGCATATTAAATGATGGTATTTGCATTTTTTCTTATTTATAATCTTATTATACCCACACCCTTTATTCTCGAGAATTCTTTTTTAATGATATGCGCTTAATTCATATAATAGTGCATATAACCTTGCATTTAACACCCCTAAAATAATTATTATATCAATACGAAAAAGGCAAAAAAGAAAAGAAAGAAAGAAAGAATTTTTTAAACTTTCTTGCTGGAAAGTGGAGTGGCACTTAATGTAATTTCGACGATACAGGAGGGTGTTTAGATGACTCCGACGTCGGCCGCTTAAACGCAAACTGATCGGAGGAGGCAAAAAGGAGACTTCCACCTTCAAGCGTACACTTTGAAAAGCTGAGCAACGCTATCTCTCTATCCCTAGTTCCCAACCAAGAAACCATAACAAGAAAAAGAAAGGACAAGAAAAGAAAAGAAAAGAAAAAAAGCCATGGTGTTTGTGGCAGGAAATTCATGCTTTGTACAGCCTTCTCTCTCGAACCCACTTTTTAGTTTTCGCTCATCGTCTTCTTCAAGGTCCGTTCGGTTCTACTCTTTCCCGAGAAATGCAGAGTCCAAGCAAGGAAGAACTGCTACTGTGGCAATGGCGTCCATGAAAGAAGAAGATGAGTCAAGTGAAGGGACTTCTTGCGAAAGAAGGGCCATTCTCTTAATGGCTATTTCGGTTATTCCCTTCTTGAAACTGAGGGCCAGGGCTCTTGATCTTGAACCGCCCTTGTTAGCCACAAGGAAAAGGGCGGCCAGAGCTGTTGACGGCTTCCCCACAACAAGTGAGTTTTGATAGTTCGTTTGTTCTTTTTTTTTCTTTCCTTTCCATTGTGGGATTTCATGAATTTGGTGCCAAAAAATAGTTTGTGTTTGTCATTGTGAAGCTCTGGAAGAAAGTTTACAACTTGTTCGAGATTTTGTTTTAAACTCAGCTGTACTCTCTTTGTCTCTGTTTTAATCCAGTTTGATAGTTTCTTGAATATAGTTTTTTTTTTTGTCTGATTTTTGGAAAAATGGATTTGGATCTCTTTATGAAGTTTGGCTTTTGGTCTACTTATCTGAATTTTTTTTTATATATGTGAATATATGTGTGTTTTAAACTCAGCTGTACTCTCTCTCTCTCTCAACCCAGATTAATAGTCTCTTGAATATAGTTTTTTTGTCTGATTTTGGGAAAAATGGATTTGGATCTCTTTATGAAGTTCGGCATTTGGTCTACTTATCTGAAAAAGAATTTGATATATGTGAATATATGTGTGTGTATACATATAGGTTGATTAGGCCAATGTCATGTATATTCATTTGGGTTAGTGGTAATGCTTTTTTTTTTTAGCAAATGATAATAGGCATTTTTTTAATGGGGGTTAAAGAAGGATTACAATACGTTTGGAAGAATATTGAGAACTTTGGTTGGAACTTTGAACTGTGAAATTTCTTTTGATGACCATCTCATTATGCATTTAATTGTCTTGTTTCAGAAGCAACCGGGCTAAAGGCAACTGAAGAGAACCAAAAAGCAGAGGTCTGGATTCTCCACTTGGTTCACAAGAAGTCCTAATCAGTCATTCCAGTTGTTTTTTTGGTTTGTGTTGTCTTTAAGGTTGAAAAAATATTCTGACATATTAAGTCCTTTTGATGGCAGAACATTGAACGAAGGACCACAGCTCTTGAAGGCTTGCCTACGAGTAAGTCAAATTCTCGTGCTTTCAAACATTTCTGAATTTGGTGAAAGTGGTTTTCTTATTTGTCATTGAGAATCTCTGGCAAGCTTTTAGAAAAAAAAAAAAATACTATGTAATTTGTACCATTTCAAGTTGTAGATGCAAGTAAAATATGTTCTCCAGTGTAAGTTGTTTTGATCTTTAGACTTTGTTACATCTCAATTTCGTTCGATGTGAAATGATATGATTATGGCTATTTTGCTTAGTTATGATAAGATAATTCTAGTTTTGTAAGAATGTTTAGGACTAAGCTTGAATATTGAATTTCTGTATTATGATTATCTTATGCATATCTTTATCTTCTATCAGAAGAAAGTGAAGTAAAGCCTTCCATGGAGAGCCAAAACACAGAGGTTTGGATCTCCTCTAGGTTCACAATAAGTCACAATCAGTTATTCTGGTTGTTTTCATGTTTGTCTGTGTATTGTTGTTAAACATATTCTCAAATGATTTACTTCTTTTGACTGCAGGAACTTCAAAAAGAGCCGCCATCAAATCCATTTGTTTCTCTCCTGGGTGGTCTTGGTATATTTGGTTCTGGCGTGCTCGGTGCCTTTTACGCATTGGCTAAGAAAGAAAAAGCAGAAAGTGATGCAACAATAGAATCTGTAAGTCTCTATTGACGATCAGAAGCAAGAAAATATTTTAGGGTTCAGATATTGCCTAAATCTCCATAGGATCTCGATCCATATTTAAAACGAACAAATGGAGTGTTTGGAAATATAATATGTTCTTTTGTCAATCTTACTTGTAGGCTCAAATGGTTCTTTGGAAACTATCCAGGACCGAATTCTTCTTCCCTCCTCTTTCTCAAAATTTCAAAATTAAAGAACCGCTATTTTCATTCATTTAGTATGTCTTTTCCGTTTGGTTGGGTTTTAACCCGTATCACGGTTAAAAAAAAAAAAAAAATTGGACAGATGAAGGTAAAAATGAAAGAGAAGGAAGCTGCCATTGTCTCATTGGAGAAGAACTTTGATTTGAAGCTGCTCAGTGAACAAGAAGAGAGATTCAAGCAACTTGGAAAGGCGAAGGAAGAGCAGCAATCTTTGTTAAACCAATTGAATTTGGCAAACAGTACAATTGCAGGCTTAGGGCAGGAGCTAAAGAGCGAGAAGAGATTGATAGAGGAGCTTAAAGTTCAAATCAACAGTCTCGAAATTGATCTTTCAAAGGCTGTGGCAGATAAGAAGACTCTTGAGGAAAATCTGAAAGAAAAGCTCGACCTGATTGGAGTCCTAGAAGAGAAGATAAATCTACTCAACTTAGAGCTCAGGAATCAAAAAGACAGTGTTCAGAATCTCAGATCCTCTCTTGCAGATAAGGACTTGGAGTCGCAAAACTTGGAAATTACCAACAAGCAAATCAATGACAAACTGGCGAATGCAGAGTCAAAAATCCAACAATTGAAGGATGATCTCCTGAAAAATCAAAAGGAAATAGAGTTGAAGAACTATGTAGTTGAGGAGCTAAATGAAACCGTAAGTTCTTTAAGCACTGAGAAAGATAATCTCAAGAGGAAATTGGATGATGTTCAGAGGGATTACAACGATTTAAAATTAGCTTCTGAAGAAAAGGCAGCTTTGGATGCTGAACTTTTGGGAGGAAAAGAGGAGGAGATTCGTCGGTTAAAGGAAAAGCTTGAAATTGCTTTTGGTGAGGCTCGTGAAAGCCAGGAAATAATTACTAAGTTGACACAAGAGAGGGAAAGTTTGAGGGAAATGTTGGATATAGAATCAAACAAGGCAAGTAATCTGAACCACGAACTCCGAATCTCACAAGAAAGTCTAGCGAAATCGAGAGATGAGGCGTCAGATCTTGAGAACCGATTGATCACATCGAATAGGACATACAAGGAACTTGAGGCTGAGGTTTCTAGAGTTGAGGCCGAGTTTGCTGAAGTTAGGTGTACATTGCAAAGGAGTCTTGATGAGGCTAAATTGAGTGGTGAAGTGTTAGCTAGTGAGCTAAATGCAGTGAAGGAACTTCTGAAGGGTACAAAAGAGGAGCTGCAAAACGTGTCGAGCGAACTAGCGACTGTTGTGGAAATCCGGGACAGCCTGCAGCGAGAATTGGTTGACGTCTACAAGAAGGCTGAAACTGCAGCCAATCATTTAAAGGAAGAGCAGAAGACCATCTCCACTTTGAGCAAAGAACTTCAAGGCCTGGAGAAGCAACTGGTGAAGGATAAGGAGGCCCGAAAATCTCTCGAGACAGACCTTGAAGAGGCTACTAGGTCCCTTGATGAGATGAACCGAAATGCATTGATACTCTGTAGAGATTTAGAGCAGGCCAATTTCCGGATTTCAGAACTCGAGGGCGAGAAGCAGGTGCTGTACAAGTCCCTAACCGAGCAAAAGAATGCTTCGAGAGAGGCTAGAGAAAACATGGAAGATGCACATGACCTTGTCACGAGACTTGGCAAGGAAAGGGAGACGTTGGACAAGAGAGTGAAGAACCTCGAAGAGGAATTGTCTTCTGCCAAGGGTGAAGTGTTACGGTTAAGGAGTCAGATAATTTCATCGAAAGCCATTGTAAATGACGAGAAGCCTCAAAAAGCTGAAGCTGAAGGCAATGATACCGTTTCCGCTAAGAGGGTTAGTAGAAGGAGAAGAGCTAGTTCACAGTAAAATAAGTCTGCTAAATCATCTTTCGAAGAAAGTTATTATTATTATTATTATTATTTAAATAAGAGCTCAATGTACAGCGAAAGAATTACTGTTATATTTGATAATGACACTTGTTCCATAAGTGTTGTTCCATTGTGTATTTTCAGCGATTCCTATCAGCTCCATGATTTGATAATGTAGTTCAATTACTTCTTCATGGTTGATTTTCAACATGTTATGACATGAACATATAAATAATAAAACCATAATCTGATTTTCAACATGCTATGTTTTTGCCCATAAACGAGACTAGCTTTTATGCCTCTTGAATTTTAATGTTTCCCTGTTCAAGAGACTCTTTAAGATTTCCTGTTTCCTACGTTCCAATTTCAGACATGTCTTTTAATCTGTATAGAATGGAAAAGAGCAAAACTATTTCTTATTTTAAATGGACTTTGACTTGGAACTCACTTTAATAACGGACCATGTGTAAGCCCCAACTCTCAATAAACAAACAAAGAAGATGAAAGAAGAAACATAAGAGAGTATTTATTTATATACGAGAAATGATATTTTTTAAACAAGAAGAATAAAAGAGTATCATAATCTATGAAAACAAAAATAAATCTACAATAAATGATTGAATAATGCTGAATTAGGAAACTTTGATTCTATCTCCTGCTGCTCTTAATATCTGCAGACATATTCTTCAAATTCTGCCTCAGATCCTCTGTGATTCCACCGAGCCCAATACTAGTGAAAAAGTGGATAGCCAGCCGTATCTTCTTCGGATTCTCTGTCGGAAATATTAAGTCCTGCAATGAGGGATCTCTGAGACAAGAATTTAACATGCGGACTCCAAGACATCGGTAAACACCGGAGACGCCATCTGCGATTTCATCAAGGACCGGCAAAGAAGGACCCGACCACGAACCAGACTCTCCACAAACAGCTCCCTAACAATATTTATTATATTCGAAGCCTTCTAGGCATGTTCGGTAAGATTTTTTTTAAACAATTTGTTGTTTTTTAAAACAAAAAAAACAAGATTTATTTACTACAAATTTTAAAAGTTTAGTTTGGTAAAAAAAATAATAATAACTGGAGCCAAACGGATAGAAAAAGAGGCTTTAGTGGGTGAATTAGACTGGAAGTTATTTATGGGGTACATGTTGAAAAATTATTTAGGGTCTGTTTGGTAAATAGATTTGAATTAGTGTTTTGATTTTAGTTAGTGTGATTTAAGTTAAAATTTGAGTTAGTCATTTGAATTGTTATCCGAATTCGTGCTTAGATGTGCATTTATGTTTTAATTTGAGTATGGAATAAAATTGAAACTTGTGTTTGGAAAGGTAGTGAAAATAGTTTTTGATTTATTAACAAATCTAATAAAATCTTAATGTTAATGATCCTAAAAAATATGCAATATGGATTTTAATTTATTCATATTTTCACTAGAAACATAATGAAAAAAGAATCATCTTAATTGGATATCAAATAAAGAAGTTATGATTTTTTTCCTCAAATATAAGAGACAATTTTAGTTTTTACTATTCGAATATCAAAAGTTTAGATGGTATGATAACTCTAAAAATTTAGATTTTTGATACTCAAAAGATTTGAATTTTCTAAGAAATAAACACGTATCCAAAGAATTTTTGATACTTGAATCCAAATTTGAGTCTATTGAGTCCAAATAATACTCGAAACAAAAAAACCCTTAGGAAATTTGTGGGAAAAAAATGTTGAGATAGAGACACGTTGGAGAATAAATTATTTTAGTGGGCCAATTAGAAAAAATAGCTACAAAGACCATGGAAAAAAGTCAACTATAAAGAAAAGAAAAATTGAACTAGGTGACTTTTTAATGGTATTTTTGAAATAAACAACTATACTTTTTAAAAATTAAGCAAATGACACCTCCTTATTAATTATAAAATCAAAATGACAAAAATATTCACTATTATTAATCAAAATAATGTTTGCTGACAATTTAGGTGGTCGACCTGACAGAGAGTAGTGCCGATAATGTCTGGAGATGCAGTGTAGTGAAAAAAAGGAAGAGAGAGCAGAGAGAGAAAGTTAAGGTTGGAGTTTTTTTAGGATTTATTATTTATAGATTTATCAATAATAAACTCAAGTTTATCATTGATAAACGTGATATATAGTGTTGCGCTAACAATGTCTGGAGATGTTGTGCACTGAGAGAAGAGGAGGAGAGAGAAGAGAAAAAAAGTTAGGGCTTGTGGTTTTTTTAAAGTTTGTTATTTATAGGTTTATCAGTGATAAACTCAAATTTATCAGTAATAAACTTGATAAACAGTATGATATTGACAATGTCTGAAGATGCTATGCAGTGAGAGAATAAGGAGAAAGAAGCAAGGGAAAGTTAGAGTAGGGTTTTTTAGGGTTTGTTATTTATAAGTTCATCAATGATAAATTATAAATGATTAATAATTAATGAAGTTTATTTTTATCATTTTGACTTTGTAATTAATAAAAAAAGAGTCATCTATCTAATTTAGAAAAAATGTGATCATAAACTATAGATGATTAAAAATTAATGGATGTTATTTTTGTTATTTTAACTTTATAATTAATAAAAAAGAATCATTTATTTAATTAAAAAAAATATGACCATTTATTTTTAAAGGACCTCTAAAAAGCCATTTGCATCCATATGCCTGATGGAAAATGTTCAGGCAGTCATATTTTTTAGATAAGTTAACAGAGATAAATTTACCATTTGCATCCCTATCCCTGATGGAAAATGTTCATGCAGACCACAGTGGGAGTCGAACCCACGACCTTTTGATCCGAAGTCAAACGAGCTAATCCACTGCTTTATGGGGTCGTATGTGATGTTGTTCTGCTATTTTGTTTTCTACAAACAGTTTTAGACATTCTCGAGCACGAAAACAAACAAGGCGCCTTCGGTGATAGTCTAATAGTAGTTATATCTTCTATTGTTAAATTCCTTCCCTGTTGTCGTTTCCAGTTAACTTTTTGTCGCATTTTCCCAGTTCTTACCCGTTTTATCGCCATCGTTTAGGTTTTTCTTGCTCCGAATCGTTTACTTGTTTACTGTTGTTTTATTCCTTTTATTGTGCTTCTGTTTTAGTTTGTTTTCCTTGAAGTTTTCAGTTATCAGTAGTGTCGTTTACATTTTTACTGGCGGTTTCATCTTTCATTGTTGTTTTGCTAATTTATGTCGTTAATCATCTTTTACCTATCCCATATATTGGAATTGACGTGCTTCTCAGAGAAGCACCCAAAATCAAAAGCAAAAACAAAATCAAAATCTAAAAGCTACAGTTTTGAGCTTCTTCAAATAACTTAAGTGCATTGTTTTTTTATTCAAAAATGTTTTTATAAGCTCTTACCAAACACTATAACTGTATTGTTTTATGTGTAAAAGTGCTTTTAGGAGTTCTCCCCTTATTTTACCTTTTTTCCTTTTCTCAGTATCACATCCATTGCTTTTATTATTGTTTACATTACATCTTTGCTCATCTTTTCACGTTTCATTGTGAATTTCCATTTTTATTGTCGTTTCTACGTACTAGCTGTTCTTTTGGTTCCAGTATCGTTTGTCGTTTCTACATATTTGCCGTACTTTTGGTTCTTGTGTCGTTTCACGCATCTCGCCATGGTGAAATTTCCTCTACGTTGGCGGGTCTCCTTCTTTTCTTTTCTTTTTTTATTTTTCAGTAAACTTTAAGGTGAAAGATTTGGACTTTATCTTTATGGAGTCCGGTGCTGTTAAGTCATGTTTGAAATCACTTTCCAATAGGGCCTAAAATGAGTAGTCCATAATTGACGGTTAAATTTGGTCAACATAAAGAATCTGTAGAATAAGTAGTTTTTAATACATATATAACCACTAAAAAAATAGATAGTTTATTTTTTTAAAGTGTTAACATAAAAATCTTTTCTTTTCCCTTCTATCGGTAATTAGTTTCGAAAATATAATTCTCAATTCTTTAGAAAAGTTAGACTTGTAGTGTTCGACAAAAATTAACCCACAAAAAAAAAGGTCATCATGAGAGGCACCCACTTATTTTGAGCAAAGAATGAACCACCAGACAAAGAGAAATTAATAAAATTTAAACCCACAAACGGTTTCCATGCTAGTAAATCATCATCGAAATGTCAACTATCCATTGAACAAGTGTACTCGTAATTTGATAAGTGGTACACTCGATTTGTTGCCCACCATTGACCATTGCATATAACCCATATCTGATATCTGCTACCCGATCAAACAAACTAAACAAACCTATTATTATTATTATTATTATTATTAAAATATAACCTATCAAAAAAATTTAATTAATTTTTACGAGATAAAACTCAACCAACCTAATCTTCTACTTCGCATAAGCGCTATCATGAGACTTTTGGTGAAACGGGCGGGTCTTTCAATTACTGAAATACAAGAGTACGTGGAGAACATTCATTCATTGATCATTGATCAACAAATCATATAGTGCAGTACAATATAAAGGCCATCAATCATCGTAGACCGAAGTCCCCTAGGAAAATCTTACATTCTGATTGCCCTTGAAGTTGCAACAAAACAAAATCAAAGGAAAAAGTTAACAAGCAAAGATCATTTTCATTTTAGAGGAAGTGCGAGCTGCAAAGCTAAGCAGCTAACCGCACAATGACCCTTTGGCCTGTCAAACAAAAGCCAAGGGGTGCCAGAAGCGGAGAAGATTGAAAACAAGCATATGATAACTATACAACCATAATTTTTCTATGTACGACGTCTCGTGTTCCCATGGGAAGACCCGCTATCTATATACTTCTTACCCATAAAGCCAACATATGCAAAGTTAAAACCTTGTCAATTAGGACACAACCTGGGTGTCTGTAGACTCAGACGAACCTTCAGCTGCACCCAGTACATTTTTCAGCTTCAATGATTGGCAGTGGGATGACGACCCAGATTCCGAAACATCACCGATATCCAAAGTGTCTGGAAGACCTTCGGAAGACTCTTCAGTATGGAACTGTAAAAGCAAAAAAACATTTTGCTTCTCACTTCTCAGGCAATGATTAGGCACAAAATATGGTTCATATGAAGAATTATGTACATTCAAGATCATAGTTTGATTTATCGCACTCACACATGGTTTTCTTTCTTTCCCTGAACCACATAGTTAAGTTATCTTTCCAGGCGAAACAATAAAATTTATTTAGTTGGTTAGTTATTCCCAGTAGCTTGTCCAATATCTTCCATGTTGATGCTAGGGGGATATAAATAGCCAGAGAAGCAGATGCCATATGCATAATGTGCTTGTGCAAGCACAGCAGCACATTAAGACTTTAAGATGCATAGTATATCCAAATTTAAAAGCCATTTTGTAGCTCAAGAAACGATGATGCTTATAAACAGTAATTGGTCAATGCAAGAAGATTAAGTCCTAAACAGATGAAGCGCACAGACGCAAGGTTACAAGGACAGTTTAATTTGAATTCTTATTGTGAAGAGATTAAAAACATACACAGTGAAAGACTCAACTAGGATAAAATTTCTTTTGGTTTCATTTAGTTAGAAATGATGATCATCAAGCAATTAATAGCAGACCATAAATCCTCTTTGAAGAGAAGCATGATTTTGGGCTAGTGATGTAAAAGAGCATGTTTAACAACTCCGAAGATTAAAACAAAAAAAAAGAAAGTACCTCAAGTTGTTTCAGCATGTCAACAGTGGCATCAACGTCAGCATTATTCACCAAGTAAACATCAGCAAGGGACTGCTCAGATAAACCAGGAAATTTCATCTGAAGATATGACAAGACCATGTCAAAGTCTAAATCCATCATCTGTTTTTCTGCTGCCTCACTCGCATTCTGTGACGATCCACTGTATGAACCAAATTGGAAAGAGTGGCTTTCCGCGGAAAACACGTCTTGACCAAGTTGCCCTGTCGTGCCATAAGAATCGCCTTCAAAAACAGCTTCACGCCCGGGCTTCTGGTTGTGGGCAATTTCCACAGGTTGCGGATCTCTTCTCGCGAGTGGAATGTATGCTGCTGCGTATGGATTCAGAGTAGACACTCCTGGCTTCATGGCTTCACTTAATTGAAATATTACCCCCAAAAAAAACTTCTATCAGCGCAACTAGACATGATAAAACAATTTTGGACATAAATAAACGTCCAAATTCCAGATCTTCATATGCAAAAAACCAAATCATCCAAAAAGGAACGAAAAAGTTAGGATCAGTGTAATAAAAATAAAGCAAACTGGCCTTATTTTGCTATGATCCAAACGAAGAATTCGGTTATCATTTTATTCAAGCGTGTACAAATAAAAATCCAGTGGAATGATCTTCGATCCTTACGCACAGCAATTCAACTACAAAAGATTCAATTCATAACCACATACACAGAGATCAATATTATCAGATCAATTAAAATTCTAATTCCTAAGCATTTTCACTGATTCTGTAACGGATTTTACCTTCAAAGAAATTCTTAAACAATTAATCATAAAACATTACTTAAAACGATCAAAATTCAAATAACCACTAATTCGGAGACTAAAATTCTTGATCAAGATAAATCAAAGATTAAATCAACAAAAAAACAAGATTAAGAAGACAGCAAACGAAAAGAAAAAACGTACCGATCTGAGATCTCGAAAGGAAAAGCGAATCGGAAGCGCAAGAAAGGGATTTGGTGGAGTTGAATAAGCAGTTGATCGCCGGATACGCACAAAAAAAAAAAATTAATGAATGGGGATTAAATTGGGAATTTATTTTTTTGTTTGATATGTGGTTTGTTTCTTTTTAAAGCTAATAAAGTCTCTCTCTCTCTCTCTCTCTCTCTCTCTCGCTCGCATGAAAATTACGTCGTTTTTTTTTTTTTAAATATCAATGAAAATAATTACATTACATTAACATTAATATTTATTCTAAAAAAGGAAAAAAAAATAATATTAATATTAGTCCATGATCAAGGGAAGGCTCTGTTGGCAGGTGGGTGATTTTACACTCATCACGCACTGGTATTTTTCATACAAGCAAACAAAATTATTGAGGGGAAAAAACTTGAGGAAAATAAATGATGAATCCTCAAATAAATAAATATTCATTCAAAAAATATTAAATAGTGTGGAGAAACGATAGCCAACAATTCTCGTTGGTTTGTTTGACAACCTAATTTTTAAATTAATTACTATAGTGTAAATTTTTTAAATGTTATAATAAAAAATAAAAATTTATTATATAACAAAGTTTTTTTTATATATTATAGTTTTTTTATATATTATAGTGTTTAAGTTTGAAGGTTGCCTTATCCACTGAAATATCTCTGTCATTTAGGATGAAAACGACATGTTTATAGACTGAAAAGTGTGGAATAAATCTTGCACCTAATAAGACGTCTGCTTTGACTTTATGATTTATTTTTAGACGCCGTTGATTTTATAAATTTGCGTCATTCAGTATTTTGAAAAACGACACACCGTTTTCAAATTTTTCTGTATAAATAAAGATTAAATAATGTTGACAGATCTTTTCTTTTTGAGCCTTAAACTTTTTCTCTTCTGTTCTGTTTTTTTTTTTTTTTTCCTCCTCTTCTTCTTCTTCTTCTTCTTCTTTTAATGCTTTTAAGTAAAGGAATGATGAACCCTTAAATATATAAATAAGTATATCAAATAATGTTGACAAAGGATTTTTTTTTTTTTTTGAGCCGACAATTTTTCTCTGTTCTTTTTTTTTTTTTTTAATTCTTTTAAGTTGATAAACGATTAACGATTTGCAGTTTTCCCGGCAAAAAAAAAAAAACGATTTGCTGTTAGCGGCTGAAATATTCCTGTCGTTTACATTGAAACGACATGTTTACCGACTGACATATATCTCCGGTGAGTTTGATGCTGTCGTACCAGAAAATACGACATGTGGCTTTTGAAAATGGGCTATAATTTAATACCTTAAAAAACGACTAAAGCCGATTGGTATATCGTATTGTTTTTGTTTTTGAAAAAGGTGAAAATATTTTTATTTTAAAAAATAAAATTTTTTTAAAAATTATACTAAAAATGCTTTTAAAATTTTTGCCTCAAAAAATATACAAAAATATTTTCAAAAATTATGAAACCAAACGGGCCAACATGTCTCAACGCTACGGAAACATGTCCTTGATATTTCGTTCATAAAAATATACATACGTATATATATCATATATATATATATATATATTCATTAGTTGATGAATTTTTAGCCATAAATTATTTGGTGGGAGAATAAATTTAGTGAACTCACAACAAACTATGTTAGGATTACCATGAAAAATCCCCAACCCTTCACAAAAAATGTCTTTTTACAAAAAAGTTTCGTTTCAATGGTGCACGTCTTTTCCCGTTAGATCTAATTGAAATCATCTAGAAAAAAGTAAGCATGCATGATTAACATTTTTGCTACAATTCCAAAGAAAAACAAAACCTATCAATAATGTATCTTTTCAAGCCCTATTGAAAATCTCTTTAAAAAAAAAAAAAGAATGAAAGCAATATTCGGAGAGCAACTAACTTAAAACACCATTAATTTGCGCAAGCTACACAAAGAACATGATACCTAAACATAAATTACAAATTAATCAGAATAATCTGAGGAAAGAAATTAATCATCACGATTAATAAAAAAAATTAAAGAACGAGTGAGACAGATACACAAATCATTACCAAGCATGACTCGTCATTTGGGGGCATAACTTTCAACATGCCCTTGCTAACCTGCGGCAACGAGATCACAGCCTTTGGTTAAAACAAGTACAATAGCTCTGTATACAACTGGCTCCATTAGTGTCCAAAGCTGTTGGCTAATACACATGCGAGAAGCAAGCTGATTCAACCCATCAATCAATTCAATCCTCAACCTCCCAAAGCGCGTTTTAGCCCCGCCCGTTGCTCGGGTGTCAATCTTGTTGGAAATTTGACCTCAAATTTGATCCTCAAATCACCTCTATGGCCGGGTTCTTTTGCAATTGGCATTCCTTCTTTGGACACAACAAGCTCATAGCCAGGGGTCACAGTATCTGTCACAGGGATCGATAGGCTACGATTGTCAAGGGTGGTCAGATTGACAGTGGTCCCACCCAATGCCTCGGCTAAGGACACACTTTGGTTCACAATGAGGTCGTTGCCATCTCTCTTGTAAACATCATGGGCCTTCTCATCAATTACAAACACAAGGTCTGCTGGAAGTTGGTTCGGCTGCTCATTCCCTTTATCTGGAAATGTAATCTTGGTTCCCTTCTTCCATCCTGGCTTCACATCAATGGTCAATATTTCTGTTTCTGGCTTTTGACGTCTGTAAATGCAAGGTGGTTAAATCAATGATCAGTTTTTCATCCTCAGTACAGAAACATCTGGTCTAATCTACAATATTTTCATCCACACCATGCAAGTTTTAACTTATAAAAATTAGAATTCTGGTGATCTTGTTATCTGAATATGACAATTCTACGAGGAAAGCTTGCCCTATGGCAAGAAAAATGATTAATGAAAGGTCATTGCACAAGTTTCATAGAGCAAATACAGTGTAATCCATAAAACCAACTATTGGTTTCTACACAGCTCTTATTCGCAAGGTTGATTTCGTTTGTGTCCATTCAAACCGATTCCATGCAAAAAAGAATAAATGTATTTACCATGTCAAACAAACAAGAATTAACAACGACCTGTTAGCAAGAATAACTAATTGATCTAAACATACCCGTTGGCACCAACCACGGTCCTTGAGATCTTCATTTTCCTGGTTGATCCAGAATACAGTTCCTCAAGGCTACAAGACAATTTGCTCTCCACGGCCGGCGGTTTCTTTGGAATGACACCCTCGCTATATGACCGAAAGATTTTGTCAGGCCCAAATCCGTCAAATATTCCTCCTCTGTCCGACTGAAACCTCATAGACCTCCCAGGTCCCGATGACCCAAATCCAAAAGGACTACTTCCAAAGAACTCTGCAAATATGTCCTCTGCATTCCTCGGATTGAATCCATTTGGTCCACTGCCACTACCATTTCCAAAGGGAGATCCACTACTTTCTGGCGGCGGCATGTCCTTCAACCCTTCTTCACCATGTTGATCATAAATCTGCCTTTTTTGAGGGTCACTCAAGACCTGAATTCACAAAAGTTCCCACTTTTTAGTTCCATCACAAATCTACATTAAACAATCACATGAAAACACATTCGCATACAAAAAACCATGAGGGCATAATTCATCATTAAGGAGCCGTTTGATGCAAGCAATCTCATGCCAGGAAAAAAGCATATATTTAAGCTCCATTTAGTTGCTGATTAAATGATGGAGACATGAGAGAAAACAAAACTCAAGGAGACAGATATTCTCTCTCTTGTGAATCTACATCTATCTGTTTCCATCATCCAATTCTTCCTAAAGAGTCATGTCTGATGCACTATTTGCTATTCTTTAAGCCCATTAACACTATTTCAATATATAAAACAAAAATTCTAATAATAAGGGCAATAATTTTTGTTTCCTGTTCAGCATTTCCCATTGTCCAGAACATGTTAGAGAAGCGAATAACTCATGAAAAATCAATAACCCAATAAGCTAAAACATCCAATGATCAGAAACAAAGCTGTAAATAAAAAGGAAAAAGAAAAACAAAGGGTCAAAACTTGCCTCATAAGCCTCGGAGATCTGCTTAAATTTAGCCTCGGCTTCTTTTTTGTCTGTGGGGTTCTTGTCAGGATGCCATTTCATGGCCAACCTCCTATACGCCTTCTTCAAGTCATCGTCGGTGGCGTTCCTGTTCACCTTCAATATGTTGTAATAATCCACACCCATTTTTGCTTTATTCTTTTCGATCAAAACCCACCATCAAATTATCAAGATCAGATCCAAATCAGACCCTTTTCATTTGATACGATTAAAAATGTCAAAAAAAAAAAAAGTTTCAAACTTTGACAAGTACAGCTCTGAGACGACTCCGTCGAAAATGTCACACGGAAGTTGTCAAAAGGAAGAAGAGAATGATGATCCCAATGGGGAATTCAACGTGATCGGATTTCGTCGGAATGTAATGGAAGAAGAGGAGAGAATCCGAATCTACGGTGTCAATGGCTGTTCTGTTGGAGAGATTTTTTTTTTTTCTTTCTCGTGAATCTATTTTAAAATTGGATTTTCCTTTTCTTTTCACGAGTATAACCGCGTTTTGTGCTTTGATTTCTAACCGACAATTCAGCATGATATTTTTTCCGTTTTTCTTTTTAATTATTTATGTAGTAATTCAATAATGACAAAAACTTTTTAGTGTGTTAATTTAAAGAGTACACATGAGACTTATCAAGAAGAAGTAGAAAAAATAAAAAATAGATTAAATATGACCTTCTTTAAGCTCTTTTTTAGGATAGCATTTAGTTAAATGATAGTTGAATTGAATAGTAGGCATATCAAAATTAAAAAATATAAAATACAAAACAAACTTTGTTACAGATTTCATGGTTGAAAAGTAAAATCTTATACGTTGTGTACTTATTCATGTCTTACAGTATAAATATTTTTTATAAATATATATAATTTGCTGAATTAAATATACAGAAGCAAAATTTAGGATATGATAAACATTTTCCATACTGTTACTTTTATTGTTGGATTAACTTTTTAACTTAATAATCTATAACTAGAAGCGGTTATGTATCATAGCTACAAAATTTAATACAGATATTCACAAATCAAAATGTTAAAAAGTTAATCCAACAATTAAAAACAATAACACCTACAATGAAGAAAAAATGTTTGTAATATTGTAAGAGCTTTAAAAAAGGTGATTTAATGTACCCTAAAAAATGATATATGTTTTATAAAAGTTTAGAAGTAGTGATGAGTTATGTGAATAATAAGTGACAAGCTGTACATATATTAATAAATTAACATTTAATTACTTCATAATTTATCAAGATCAAGTAGTATTTTATCATAAATCAATCAACTAATTAGGAAAGTTAAATTTTTCCAAAAAATTGGTATTTTTTTATTTTAAAAACATTAAAGACATCTACCAAGAAAACTTCAATAGTGTTGTGAGTTGGCGATGCTATGCGTGGGATGGGCGATAATACCGGGTAGGGGCCACAAGAGTTTGTCCCTCAACTAGGAGCAAGGCAGGGACAAGAGAGGCACTCTTTGCCCGGCTTATGCTATGATATACATATCGCTTCTATTATGATTATATTTTTACATGATGTTTGAGAAGTATGATGTAATTAAAAGTTAGAACTAAAAGTATTGTAGCATATCAAAATTTTATATTCTAGTATATTTTTGCTTTATATTGTAGCATGCACAAGCTTTATAATATTTGTGTTACAACTGATAGTTGAAACTGAGTTTATCAAACACTCTATTAATAATTAAAGTTTTTTTTTCATTTTTTTTGTTGCTTATGTCTTATTTACGGCTTTGTTTTCACTTTGGTTTGTTTTGCTAAGACTTGATATGATTATATTGCAAATTTTTTAGTTGGCATGTGTATATTGTAACAACCCACTTACGTAGCCGTTACTTAATTTTAACATAATCGTAACTTCAACATACTTTAATATAAAGTATATAAAATTATGAAGTAAATTTTTTTTAAATAAATTCTTGATGATAAAGAATTCGTGACATATAAATCTTGAAAGAAATATTAATCATTTCTCAATACTTAATTTCATAAAACTAACATAATAACATTAGTTTTTCAAACGTGAAAATAACGTAATAACCATTACGTTTTAATATAATCATAATTTCTAAAAACTTAACTTTTGCATATCTCATGACATTAATTTTCTTAAAACATAATCACAATAATTTTCTTGAAACATTTCCTTTGAACATAAGAATAATTATTTTAAAAACATATTTCTTTAAAACATTTATTTATGTGAATAAAACTATTTCAAAAGAATTTTAAATCAAATGATGAAATAAAATCATACTAAATGTTTTTTTAAAACTTTCTTAAAACCATCATAATAATTTCTCAAAATATAGCTATCTAAACTTTCATATTAATAAATTCATAAAATATATTCATAAAGTTCTTTCTTTTAAAACATTTTTTGTAAACGTTTTTCATTAAACATTTATAATATATTTTTCATAAAACATTCTTCATAAACCTTTTCTTAAAAATATAAAAATGTTTTTCATAAACATTTAATGTAAAACATAAACATACATAAATTCGTAAATTCATAATGCGGAAGTATTATAAACTGCGTAGTAGTATACAAATCCATCTTCATCATTCGTCCACCGCTCACCACTGCCCATCAATGTAATTGACAGGTTTTCTTACCTATAGTATGAACATACTTAAATAAGCTTTTGCTTAGTAAGTAGGAAATCAGTCTCGCAAAATATAATTTAAAAAAACATTTAATAAAAATAATATGCATGAACATTTTATGCTGTCTTATCAGCTTGTTTTATGCTTAATTATGAACATCATATAATTATTCATTCCTTACTTTAACTCTTATCTTTGTTCTATAACTTCCTTATTTTATAAACTTTTGTGTTCGTACCAACATCATTAACCATAAGATCATAAACATGATGCTTCCCTTGTGGAAGACTTGAGATGCTTCATTTATGGAAGACTTGAGAAACTTCCTTTGTGGAAGACTTAAAACCATCAAACACCGAGGTCATAACTTTAACTTTACTTTGAGTACCTCACAATAAGAAAGCCAGTACGACACTTCCTTTTTATCTTTGTTTTACCTTCTTTTTAGTTTTAGTGAGCATATTAAATGCTATTACATTATATGCAAACTCAATTATAAATCATAACTTATACTCTAAAACTTATTGCATAACAAATGCATTTTTAAACTTATAACTTAAGCCGTAAAACTTTATGCATTAATCAAATACAAACATATTTTAAACATAATTATTGCAAATATATTGCAAATCCATATTGCGTTCATCACTTTACATGATCATGCCAACACATGACATAGCACATCATAACATAATAATTCAAATTATCATAATATAACAGCACATCATAACATACATAGTGTAACAATTCGCCATTCATGCATTTTCATAACTTTTTATGAACACATCTAAAACATTTTATTTTAAAATTATTCATATTGTAGGTGAGATTCCTATTTACTTGGACTCCGAGCTAAGCGGGTCCAATTGTATCTCTCCATATATACAGTATGCGAAGCATCCTTTGTAGTGCTCCTTGAGCGACCATGAATGGCTAGGAATGCTTCATGGAGGTCATACATTACTGGAAATGTCATTTTGGACTTCATTACTGCAGTTTGAATCACCTCGATTCGCATGCAGTCGGTATTAGATGATTTTCATCAGAGTGAAATTGGCTCAAACGGAGGTCACCATCGTGTTCAGAGCATCAAAACGAGTCGTAAGGCAATCTTAAATCTTCGATCGGAGGTCTAGATCATAAAATCCTAAAGTCACTGTTGACCGACATTGACCGGCATTGACCGGACTTCGTTAGCGGCTAGACTCGGGCCTACCCCCTCTAAATCGACCTTTTTGAGTATAATGGCGATGTCAATTTTGCCTAATTCTACTTCTAACATAGCATATCAAAACTCAACGTCGATGGCAAAAATGGAGATTCCGATCTTCTATCTCCGACGAAGCTACCATGCAATTGAATTGGGGCTTTTGCTACCCACTTGTGTATGAGCATTCCCCTTCATCTAATTTGAAGTAATGTGGCTGGGAAGAGCAAGAGCAGAGCTCCCATGGCAGTTGACGGTGGCAGTGTTAAGCTTCAACTAGCAACGGCACTACGGTGCAATTGAATGGGTCTTTTAGCTTGCCTTGGCCTTCTGAGTCCATTGAGAAAGGTGCTGTCAATCACCGACGTCGAAGATGGTGAAGTCAAAGGTAGCCCAGTGATGCATGGTGGAGGTAGATGGGCGGAGCTCTCCGATGATGGTTGAGGTGCAACCATGAGTGAATTTTGTTTTTCTCGTCATGGTGGTTGTGTAGGAACAAGAATCATGTCGATTGGACATCGAACGATGAAGATATCTCACTGAAAAGTTTGGGTTTCTCTGCCACTTTGGCCTACGCGTGTGGCTTCTTCCGGCAGCGTTGTGGGCGGCATGGCACACCGTTGGGCTCATCTCATCTAGAGCTTTTCATTGGTGCGGGAGGTGTCGAAAACAGACGCTGAAATCTTGACCGAAATTGGAGGAGAGAGAAAATATAGAGAGAGAAAGAGATTATCTCTTTTTTTTTGTGGGATATTTCCCATTTTCTAGCATTTTTCAAATATTTAAAGATGCTTTTGTTGGTCTTAGAAGTCTATACCGTGTCGTTGTTGAATTGATCAAATTCTTGATCTGTAAACTTGAAATTTTCGTACACATAATTATACTCTTGCCGTATCATTGCTTTATTAGGATTTTCATACTATTATGAAATCATTTCCATAACTTTATCCATACTGCATGGATTATTCTTGACATCATAAACTTTTAATTTAGCACATTAAATAATTATTTTAATGTATAATTGTTACATATCTCATACATAAAGCACATAAATTTGTGCATTCATAACATTATTTATTTATAAAGTTTTGTAACTATTAAGACCTTAAAAATTTACACATTAGTGGGTTCTATACTTATACTCTCTCAAGCACTTAAGTGAGTAATTATGAAAAAATCTTAATTAACCATGCTTATTAATTTTCAGATTTTTCTGGTCATTACATATATAATTTGGTTTATATGGTAAAAACTTTAATTTCAAACTAAATTTAAATTTATAGTGAGTTTATAAATTAGCATTTGTGTTAAGTTGCGGTAATTTTCAAATGTATTTTTAAATGTATAGACTTATTAAAACATAAAACAGAACGAGCATTCATCCTCAATTCCAACTTTAAATTACAATTTGTAATTTGAACTATATTGGCAATTTCTTCCCCAAAAATTTTAAAAACAAACTTAGTTTGAAACCACATTTGCTAAAAGTGAAATTCTAATAATAAATATGAGTAAATTACACAGTTGCACCTTAAACTATTTGTTTTTTTTCATAATACACTTTGATTTTTGAATCTTGACAAGATGCACCTTGAATTTTAAAATCATTGATAATTAAGGTACAATAACTAACAAACGTAAAAAAGCATGGAAAATTTTGGTTATAAAATTTACGTGTGACTTTTCTTTCGTAAGGTAGAACTCCTCAATTTAAGAAAAAATTAATGCTCAACATGTGAAAAAATATGCTTAATGAAAATTAAGTAGCTATTGAATCTCAATTATTAATAATTTTAAAGCTTAAGGTGTCTTAAGGTTGAATGTTTATGATATATTATGCCAAAAATAAATAACTTAGGATCTAACTGCACAATTTACTTAATAAATAATTATTTACAAGGTGTTTTGTAAATTAAATAATATTTTACCGTTGGTAAAAAAATTTTCAGTCATTTTTTCAATAATTTTTTAATCTTTTTTAGGTACAATTTTTTAATTATTAAAGTGCGTTAAATTCACAAAGATCATTAACCACTTCACGGTGTCGCGTGAGGCGCTGCAAGTCCCCGAAAAGTGTCGTCTTTGTTTGCAAGCATCCGGTGAAGCTCCAAAGAGAGGCTTCAAAAGGCTTCTTCTCTTTTCGCTGAAGAAGCCAAACTTGGAGACTGCAATTTTTCGTAATTCATATCTGAACTGTAAGATTCTTCATCTTCATCTTCATCTTCATCTTTATCTCTCTCGATCCGGGTCTCTTTTTCTTCTTCTTTCGGAGCCAAGTGGAAAAGAATTTCGAAGCAGGGAATATTCTTAAGCATCTGAATTTCGTTTCGCTATTCCAATAATTGCTCTCTATTTTCTTCTGGGCATATACGATTTTTAATTTTGAAGCAAATTTTCATCGGAGTGAAGTGAATTATTCGGTAAATTCCAGATCGGAATCCGTAACAAGCACGGGTTTTTGAAGGATTGGGAGGGGAATCGGACTGGTTATGGATTCCGAGTAATTTTGTTTTCTTGCGTTTGAGTAAGATTGTTGTGGAGGAGTTGGATTGATGGTTCAAAGATCGTTGCTTTAATTGCTCCAAGGGTTTGAGAATTCGCTACGACGATTTCCGAATTGGGGGTTTTTTATTTTTGGGAAATTTTATTGATTTTGGAATTTCAAGGGATTTTTCTTTCTTTTCTTTCTCCTGGGTCATCGCAGTCATGTTCTATGGTGCGGTGGTATGGGACCCTTGGCTGATTGTTGCCCAAATCGTTTGCCTTCAATGCGTGTACTATCTCACTCTTGGGTTTTTCTTGTCCCTTCTCGTTGCGACTCGCGTCTCTCGGATGAGTCTTGTGTATTTCTTTGACTTCTCTAGTGTCACTGTTTCCACAGTCACTGGGTGGTACGTCATTGCTTCGTTTCTTCTCAGTTCACTTGCCGGGTAAGAAACTTTTTTTTATTTGAATTTGACTCTTTTGTTTTGTTTTGTTTTGTTTTTCTACCTATTTTATTATCCATATATAACTTGTGATTTTTGATTGGCAACACCAGAAGAAGTTATATGAGATTTGATTTTATGTGGTACATAGATGGTTGAGTTTGTTATAGCTTGATCTAGTTTGTTAACTTCTGCTAATCAGTTTTGTTTATGCAGAGCTGGGTATCTGGTTTATTTGATTGATAGGGCGAAGAAATGCTTGGACTTTTCAGTCACTCTCTTCGTCATACATCTTTGTCTCTGCATGTTATACGGGGGTTGGCCTTCTTCAGTGACATGGTGGATTGTGAATGGTACTGGAATTGCAATCATGGCTCTACTGGGAGAATATCTCTGCATTAAACGCGAATTGCGGGAGATTCCAACTACACGGTTCCGTTCAAGTAAGGACTTTTTACTTTGTTCTTTAGGCTAGCTAACTAGAAAGAAACTGCTTATATTTCATAAAGACTGTTTCGTTACAGAGTCGATTTTTTGGGTATGAATAGATTTTTTTGGTGTCTATGGTCCAATAAATCTCAAGGTTGCTTAAAGTTTCTGCCTTGATGAAGGGAATAGACTGGAAGCAATACTCTGTTTTTATCCTTCAGCTGATAAAAACTAGAGAATCTATTACCTTTACTGAAATTGGATAAGGATTTTCAATAGGTACTAGGCAGATGTGTTTGGAATAATTGGAGTTCAAGGTTAATGGAAATTTGCTATCGTCGGTTACACTTTTTTTGTTGAAGGCACATAGGGAATTGTTGACATTTCGATTCCTCATTCGATTAAGCTTGAGTTCATTCTCAGGCACTGTCTTTCTCATTGTGGAAAGTGGATCGGTTATGATTAAGTGGGATACAAAAGCCTTGCATTTATGTTTGGGAATTTGGAAGTCTACAAGTTTGAGTATTTAGTGTGTATTTATTTGGGGTCTTAGAATTCTTAAAGCTTAGATTTATTTTAGTATTTATTGTTGTGGTTTTGGAGTTTTAGAATTTGAATGTGTGTGTGTGTGTTTTTTTTTTTTTTTTCTTTTTAATTGCAAGTCAATAATATAGGTTGGTCTGGAGGGCTATGAATTGCCTTGTAATCTTTTATTTGAGATCAGAAGTGATTTTTGAGTTGCTTACAGAACAGAGAGGTTTCTCTTTTCTTTCCGATACATTTGGTATTATTCAAAATCAACGAATAGTTGATGCCTGAACCCTTGGTATTTTCGGTGAATCAACAAGTTTATAGATGCCCCTATTTTCTTGTGTTCTATGCAATCACCGGACTTTAGGAAGAACTATTCTTTCCAATACTCTTGCTATTCTTCGGAATCAATGAGTAGTTGATGCCTGTACTTCTGGTATTCTTAGTGAATCAACAAGTTTATTGATGTCCAATTTTTTGGTATTTTGAGCGGTCACCGAACTTTAGGAAGAACTATTCTTTCCAATACTCTTGGTATTCTTCGGAATCAACGAGTAGTCGATGTCTGTACTCTTGGTATTCTTAGTGAATCAACAAGTTTATAGATGCCCTATGTTTTGGTATTCTAAGCGATCACCAGACTTTAGGAAGAACTCTTTTCCATATTCTTGGTATTTTTTGGAATCAACGAATAGTTGATGTCTGTACCTTGGTATTCTTAATTGATCAATAGGTTTATAGATGCTCTATTTTTTGGTATTCTAAGCGATCACTGGACTTTAGGAAGAACTATCTTCTTCTTTCACTAGGTCTCCCTCCTCTTCCCCACTCCCACCCACCCACCCACCCACCCACCCACCACATTGCATCAGTTGGTATTAGAGCTTTACTATTTTTCACCATGTCTCTGCGCTGACCTCCCAATGTTCATGTTCAAGGACTTTTTACCATGCACTTTTACGCTAGCTAACTTGAAAGAAACCTCTTTTATTTCATAAAAATTGTTTCTTTGAAGAGTCTATTTTGTTCGTGTGAAAGAAAAATTTTTATGACGTTTATGGTCAAAAACAAATTTTAAGGCTGCTTAAGGTTTCCGCTTAGATGAAGAGAATATAGTAAAAGCAGTACCCGGCTTTCATTCTTTCGGCTGATTAAAACTAGAGAATCTTAGATCCTTTAGGGAAATTAAATAAGGATTTTCATTAGGTACTAGGTAGATGTTGGTGGTACATAGGGGATTGTTGACATTTGGATTCCCTTGATGAGTCATATAAGCTTCAGTACATATTAAGGCACTGTCTTTCTCATTTTGGAAGACTGTAGAGTTTAGACATCTTAGAGCATCTCTAATGTAATGTTAAATTCATGTGCCAATGGTAAATTTAGCATTTGAGCGTAAAAGAACACTTTCCAATGCGATGCCATTTCTAATGCTAAATTTGTTATATGTTAAACTTTGTGGCAAAGCATATAGCAAATTTGGCGTTTGATTCCTATTGGTTGGTCGATTGACTTTTGACTTTAATAATTACAACATTCTTACTTTTTAATTATCTTAATATTAAAAATTTATTTTTATAAGTTTTAAGGTTTAATAATATGACAAAAGGCAAATATGACTTTACAAATAGCATTATGCATTGGAGTATAAAATAAAATCTGATGAGAGTACTCTTGAGGCTAGACCGCCAATAAGGTTTACCTATGTGCGACGTGGCGCCAAGAAAAAGGATGAGCTGGCAAGAGCTTGGCCAAGGAGAATGGTAGGAATTGAGAAGGGTGACGTGGATAAACAAATCAGGAGCATGCAATTTACAGGTGAGGATTACTCCGGGAATTCAGGAAGGAAGGAATAAAGTAGTTAGTTTGTTAAGCCTCGGGATTGTTATAGGGAATAAGGCAGGGGAGAAATGGATTTAAATATCAGGGAGGATTAGTGACAGGGTAAGCATTTTCCTAGAAGTTTCTTTTTCTTCATTTGTAAGGGAGTGCTGGGCTCACTCGAATAGCCTATATCCTACATATTTCCTGAATTCAATAGCAATAAAAGAGCAAAGAACATTCTCTTCAATCCATTAATTTCTATATTCAGTACCAATTCCAGGATAAAGGCATACCTGAGCCTATTAAAATCACACATCAAATATGTTCTTTTTACACTTTATGGTGGCAAATATAACATTAGCATTGATATTTTCATTGGAGATGGTCTTATGGTGGCTTGGGGTTATTGCACTTTTAGACACTTTCATCTAGCATTAGTTGATTGTACGTCTGTTCAACTGGTTTAACCGTTACTAAAATAAAGTTTTAAAAACGTCAACAGTTTGACTGGATTGCTAAAGAGCCTTTTTCTTTTACTTCCCGTTGAAATCCTTAAAGAAGCATTGGTGGACCTAGAATGACTAAAAGATATTCTCTCTAAAATTGTTGTCGACTCTCAGCAGTGTCATTTCGTTAGAATTAGTTTCTGTATTAATTTCAGTTGGTCAAGTCATTTCTAAATTGTTTGAATGCTTTCTTTCATGCAGTAAGATAACTACCATTAACCCTAGGGGCATTGGTTGGAATGGTCAGGCCTGTGGTTTGCTCCCACATGGTCTGGGGTTCGAATCTCCTTATAGGCACCTACATGACAAAAGTTATAGTTTACTTCCAAAGATTGTAGGGTTTGGCGGAAGCTAAATTTCCCAAAAAAAAATAAGATAAGTACCATTATATTTACTAAGCATTTTTTCTCAATGCAGATGTTTGACATATGAGGAACTCGGAGACTTTTTATTCCCTTTTCTTCATTGATTTAGAGGAGATTTTGTACCAGGCTCAAGAATTCCGTACTTATCCGTGACGTGAAGATAAACAGTCTATTCTATAGCCCTTTTTTCTTTTCCTTTTTTTTTTTTGGCCTATGATTGTGCAAATGACAAAGGACCACAAGTGTAAAAGTTTTCAAGGCCTTCACATTTAGAGCGGGTGTCCATTTTGTTAGGAAGCCTTTTAAGTGTACAATTGTAGGTGGCTTGTAGTGAAGCAATGCATGATACTCTTTTTTTTTTTAATTAATATTGTTTATTCTGCGTTTTTTTTTTTTTTTTTTCATTCTTTCTGCCTTTTGGCTCTTAATCTGTTGGGTTTGCTTGTCTTTATATTGTCAATTAAGAGGGCTGTGTGTACCTTTCTATCGCTGCTTCGTGCTGCTTATATTGTTTTCCTGTCTTTTTTTGGTTCATTATGGATTTATGAATAGAACCAAACACAATCTTGGATTATTGAGTGTATTACTTGTTTTCTCATTGTAAAATATTTTAGATTAGCAGCGCATTCTAGCTAATGTTTTGTCTGTCATTATTATTAGTAGATGCTAATTGAATATAAGATCGACTCCTAACCCGAAACTTTTCTTGAATTTTTTTCAAGACAGGCCAAGATTTTGTGATTGCAGTCTGTTGGTTTTGATAGTAAAATCGACTTTCAATGTTAAGGTGTAGCGTTTGAATCTAATTCTCTAGCAAGTTTAGAAAATGAAAAATAGATGGTAATATATATATATATATATATATATATATATATATATAAATAAAAGAGCAATTGAGAGTTCTTGTATTAACGGCAGAAGAATTTGAAATTAGGCCTCAGTATTAAAAAAAAATGATAATTATAACAAAAGATGATCTTCCTTTTTGACGTACTCTATCTGCGACCACATATGGTTGTGCTCTCTCTCTCTCTCTAAAAAAGCAGCAGTACTCACATAGAGCCAAAACAAACCAGTTGAAACAAGAAGTTAAAACATAAAGACAACAAGTTTGAAAGTTTCCTCACATGCTTGATGCTACATTTGATCATAGCCCAAAAGGCTGATTGGATTCTCTTAGAAACAAAAAATCCCCAAACTCTCAGCTAGACAAAAGCTAAAATGTCTCTCTCCTTCATTTCTTTGACTTGCCGCTAAAATGTTCTCAAGTAAGGAAAGAAAATAAATAAAACAAAAAGATTTTTCCCCGGTACATTGTAACACCCTGAAGTTAATTAGATGTTATTAGAATGTAAAATGGTATATTAGTATGCCATAATAAGTGTTTTAAACTCAAATTTATCATTTTTTAAAAATTAAGAAACTTTGTGTTATTTTACTTTTTTAATAATTTTAAATTATATTAAGTTGCTTTAATTGTTAATTGGAATTTTAACAAAGTAATTTGATTTGAAAACAGTGTACTGTTGCACACGGTTCTGTACAACTAATTTTCTCTCTCTCTCTATTTAAATCACTCTCTCTCCTTCACTCTCATTTTTCTCTCTCCTCTCACTTTCCCGTGCACTCTCTCTGTCTTCCTTTCTCTCGGTCTCTCACATTCTCTCTCAATCTCTCTCTAAAAATTTTGAATCAAAATTTGATTTCAAGCTTCGAGATTATGGATTGAAGGCTCGGGAACATGATTGAGCAACCACAAACTCGATTCAAGCTTCGATTCAAAGTTAGTTTTCAAAATTTCAAAACTTTTTCAAATTTACTTGCATTTTGAAATCTAAGCTTTTTCAAGCTTAGAAAACCTTCAATCTAGGTTAGATGAACTTAGATTAACTTGAATATAAACTTTTTTTTATCAAAAACGGATCTAAATCGAGATTTTTCATTTTTCTCAAATTTTTCTAATTTTTGGATTTTTTCAAAAACTTTGTTTAAAACTTGTTTTAATGTATTGAAAAGTATTCTACTATGTTTTTCTATTGTTTACGATCATTTCCCATGCCTGAGAATTGAGAAAACAGGTTGGAATTGAAGATTTTGGCTCGGGGAGGGCGAGACTCGTGCGTGAAAATTTATAGAATTTTTCATATCGGCAGGCCGAAGTTTGAGTTCTGCAGGTTGGATTCAAGTGTTTGGCAGGCCGGATTCATCTGACCGACAGATCGAACCTGGAAAAATTTGGCCGACCGAACTTGGATCTCCGGCAGGGCGAACTAGGGTGACCGGCAGGCCGACCGGGCATGCTACAATTTTGTGATTTTTCACCCGTTTTCACTATTTTGAACCCCAATTAAAATTTTAACTTTATACAATGATTTTATAAACCTAAGTGGCACACTAGGACACCATGAGATGATTTGATAACCTAGGATATCTCGGGTTAGATACTAATAGACCTAGTTTTCATTTAAGGTTGTGCGTGGATCCGCAGAGCTAACGTATAATGGACCGAGATTACGGTATGGGATACCAACACGACCCCTTCTTTGGTAGCTAGTTTAAAAATGTTTTGGCCATAAATAAATTTTTAAAGAAAATGTTTTCAATGATTGGTTGAAAAATGATCTTTATTTACTGATTTCATAAATGATAGAATTGAGGTGATTTTTATAATAAACCTCATAATGAATGTAAATGATTATGTTTGGTAAAAAGAGATTTTTAATAATCATGAAAAAATATATATATATATATATATATATATATTTTTTGAGGCATGACGCCATAACAGAGATTGGGTCGTGTAGTGCACGACCTTGGGGGCAGGTCCCGAAACCCAGCTGGGCCACTACGGTGGTGAATTTCATATGGTTTGCCCAGGAAAAAAATGGTATTTTTCTGGTCGACCTATTTAAACTGTTTTGGTAAGATAAAGCTTTTATCAAATTTTCATCTATTTATTTATTTGTTCTAGTTCTTTTCTATATATTTATTTGATTAAAGAAGTTTCTTTTAAAGTTAGATATTTTCAAATTATAGTCCTAATGAGCCTTTTGCTCACATTTTACTTGTTTTAAAATCTTACCTCGTAGGTGGATATTAGCTTAGGATCGGAGAAGAGTCCGTTGACCGGACATACGACCAATAGAAGATTTTGGTAGGTTGTATCATAGAAATTCAAGGCATGTAAATTCTTAACTCTCTTTTCTTTGGACTGTGGTTGTATTGTAATATTGTCCATACTATGTGTGTGCACAATATGTGGGCCAGTGAGATCCATACTTACTTCACCCCATATTAAATTGTTTTTTATTGTTCTCTTTATTTGTTTGAATATTATAATTGTTTATTTTAAATAAACGATTTTAAAATTATCACATTTTTATTTATAAAATCAATTCTAAAAACCTAATTTTTAACTAAATTTCTATTTAATTAACTTAATTAATCCACCACGTCACCTCCCGTACCCCGGGGCGTGACATACATACTGTGGCTAACAAGTAAAAAATGCCCCCCAAAAGTTCTGTATGCTAACAAGTGTTGGACGTCTCTTTTTCCTCTTACAACTTGTCCTTCTGTGTAGTCAATCATGGCTGTTCTTGAGCCTTGTATAGTGATGAAATGACCCCTATAGCTTCTCCAACTGTTAGATATACTCCATCACTTCCAAAGGCTTCCAAGACGTTTGATTGTTGTAGTTTTTCCATTACAGTTCCACCAGGATTTGCCAACACAAGCTGAGAATATAAAAATACAACCCACATATTAGCACCAAACATAGTTTATATTTATGAACCACAGAAAAAAAAAAAGGAAAAAAAAAAAAGATGGCTCCTCTTGAAAAACAATGAGAAGCAGTTTCTTACCTGAAGTGATCTTTTTTCTAGCATCTTTCTGAGCTCACGTACCATGTCAATACCACTGGTGTCTATTGCAGTAACAGCTGAGAAAGAAATAGTAAAATTGTGAGAGGCAAAAACCAATATATATATATATATATTAGTGAGCTTTTTTTGTTCTCTCTCTTGTAAAATCTGTACCTGTCATGTCCAAGATTACGCATTTTAATGAGCTGTCGTTGGCTGATTCTATGCTCTCTTCTTCCTCTCGGACCCATCTTAGTAGTCTGCACTTGGAAGAATTCCTCGAGTCAGAATACCATGGCTTGAAAAAGTACAGATACTTTAGCAAAGTTGAAGAAAATATTATAGCTAAAAGGGGGGTCAAAACTGACCTTTCTTGGAGGTAAGTTGAATTTGCAAAGTAGATGGGGGATTCAATGGCAAGTATGAGAAATGAAGGAATTCTCAAAGCTTCTCTGTATCTGTTGAGGTTTTGGTATACTTGAGTTCCGGGAATATTTCCGAGAGCCATAGTGTTTGGCCTGGTCACGTGTAGAAGAATCTTGAAAACTGAGACTCCAACCTGTAGTCCATACAAAAAACTGTTAAATGCTGATAATGCAAATGACTAACAACGATAAAGACGAAATATTTTCAAAACAAACAGTGATGTCTTACCGCAATGGCAAGACCAAGCGGGACAGAAATTAAAAGAACGCCAAGAAAGGAGGATAAACAAGCCACGAAATCGAGCTTGTCAACTTTCCACAAGCTGTATGCGGACTGATAGTCGATTAATCCTATCACGGCAGTTATGATGATGGCTGCTAAGATGACATTGGGTGTATAATGGAAAAGCGGCATGAGGAACAGCAGGGTCACGAGCACAGCTGAGGACATTATGATGTTAGAGACGACTGTTTTTGCTCCAGCGTTGTAGTTCACCGCGGATCTAGAGAACGACCCTGAGAGAAAAAGAAAGTGTTTATTAGATATTGCTAAGGGCCAACACCATGCTATGGAAAAAAAATCGTCAAAGTGAGAGGAAGATCATAATTACCGGTAGTAACGTAGCAAGAAGAACAAGAACCCGCTATGTTCATAAGCCCAATGGCTATCATTTCTTTGTTTCCATCAACTTGGTAGTTCTCCAAAGAGGCAAATGTTCTTCCTACTGCAACTCCTTCCTGGAATGTAGGAAAAGGCCATGATAGTTATTAAGTGTTTGATATTTTCAGCTTCATATATACTCGTAAGAAATTGTCTAGAAACCAAAAAAAAGAAAAAAGGCATTAGATTACTTACAGTGAGGGACAAGATCCCAGTAACAATTCCAGTTTTGAGAGCAAGCCCAACATATTTTCCACTGAAATATAACATGTTAGGAGAGGGTGGATTAAGTCCCTTTGGAAGATGGCCAATCTATTACCAAAAAAAAAAAAAAAAAGAAAAAAAGAAAGAGGTTAGATTATTTATCATGAGAAGCTAAAGGGACAAAACTTTTGATATAGGAAGTAAGATGTCGGTTCTTACAATTGAGATGTTTGGTGACTTTGAACTCAGAAAGAAAACTATAAGTGTTGAAAGAAGAACTGATGTTAATGGGGCAGCTGCTGAAATCCAGAAGAGTTTTGGCTTTCTCGCGCTCTGCAACAAGAAGTTAAGATTGTTATTTCCAGAAGCCAAAGAACTAATGTTGACTAAATATTTGGTGCACTACTTTACCATGGCTTGTAGAGGTACTTACTATGTGTCTTGTTGCCAGGAGACACAATAAGAAGCAGAATCCCATTATAATAGTTTGCCAAGACCACTGCACATGATTGATCAAGGTTAATGAAAAGGTTACAAAGTTAGAAAGGTCATTTTCAATTTACTTTTTGACACCCTTTTAACTTCTCTAACTGTATTACTTCGCAAAATATGGAGAAAATAAAGAATATTCTGAAGAGCTAAGTTCAAAAGAAAAAAGGAATTGGCACTTGCTTATTTATATTTATTTAGAACAAAAGGGTAATCTAGTAGTCTACCCGACCTATAATAAAATATATTAGCCTAATATGAACCTTTTTTTTTTATTATAATCTAATAGGAACCTTTTGATAGAAACTAAAAAGTACCCTTTAGTGAGAAAAAAATCAATGAATCTAAGTTAAAGCAATGATACTAATTTGGACATCCTATCAGGCACCAACCTAGGATTGATTTATTCCACTCTGTTGCGTATTCCCATTACTTAAAAAAATAAAAAAAAAATAAAAGAAAAAGAAAAAGAAAAACATTACAAATTTTATTGCCCTCTGGGTTAGCCATTTTTAATTTTTTATTTTTACCTCATTTCTTTGGTTGATAACGGAGGACAAAACAGGCGCCAATTGCATTTTGCTTGTGAAGTGAACGATTCCAAGTAACCCTTTAAGCTGTTGTAACGAAACAATGACTGCAGCACCAGCCATAAATCCAAGCAAAGTTGCCTTTGAGAGAAAATCAATTATGAATCCGAACCTGTAAATAAAAAACATTAAAATAAATCAGGTTAAGAATTCTTCTAAATTCTGTCACTATCATTAAGTTTTTCGACGTTTTTTGTTTTCCAGTCAAAATCAGAAGAGTCAGAGAATAGAGTTACTACCTTAGAAGACCCAAAGAAGACTGGAAAACGCCAGCAAAAAAGGTGGCAGTGAAAGCCAGTTTAAGATAAAGGGTTGGCTCTTGAACGGGAGAAACTGCCTCGCTCAGCATTGATCCCATAACTAAAGAGGCTATTGAAACTGGACCGACTCCCAGATGTCTTGAACTTCCCAGAACAGAATATATCAGTGGCGGTACAAAACTTGAGTCTGCATGTTTAACATAAGATTATTAATTAATATTTATTCCATTAAATTAATTTTGGTTTAGTTAAACACATCTAAAAAAAACAAAAAGACAAAATAAGAGTTTGTATGGATTTTGAGATACTAACACAGTCCGACTATTGGAGGCAAATTTGCAAGCTTTGCATAGCTGATTCCCTGCAATATATTAAGAACTAATTAACATACTGTTTTTTTCCTACTCTAACAGAATTGCAATTAAACAATACCAGGAAAAAGAACAATATTATATACATATGTATGTAGAGAGAGAGAGAGAGTTTGAAACAAATTGGTTAGGAGAATTTCACGATTTGTTATTCAAAGAAAGGAGAAAATAAAGACCAAGTGGTCATGCGTCTTTAATATCATATAGGATAATCTTCAAAGACTTATATTAGCATACGGGAAGTTATTAAAAGCGTCAACTGTAGCTTAAATACAAGATTAACATATAACAAATATGCACACACTTAGAGAGAGAGAGAGAGAGAGAGAGAGAGAGTGTGTGAAAAGAATCATGAAATTATGAGAGAATCAAAACCCAGATCCCAATTGAATCCAAAACAAATGTAATATATGCAGACTCCAATTTTTATACTAATATCGTGAACATTCTGTTTCTGCATGTGGTCATATGTGCAAAAGAGAAACAGAGAAGAGAAATCCCTTTTTTTTTTTCTGTGTGTGTCTCACCCACCTGTGGGATTGCCAGGCTGGCGATGGTGAGGCCGGAGATGACGTCAGACCTGAGGAGCTTGAGGGTGTAGTGAGGGCCCCACTGGAAGATGGGGAAGAGGAACTGGAGACCCAGAAGCATTTTCATGGGGAGGCTGGTCTGGTTGTGGAAATCGTGAAGTGGGTCGTCCGGGAAGAAGATCTCCGAGATTCTCCGCTTCAACTTCTGGAAAGTGGTCTGCTTTGGAGGCAAGCAAACCTTGTGAATCTCCATTGTTATTGCTGCTTCTGATACCACATCTGAGGAGGAAGGTGGGATTCTCACGTCCGTTTCATGGCTTGAAAGATCTTCCACTCTGTTTGAGTTCAAACCCATTTTGTTGTTGTTATTGTTTGTTTTGTGTTTCTGCTAAGAAAGACGTAAGAAGAATAAGAAGAGAGTGCTAGAAAGGAAAGAAAAAGTTTTTTTTTTTGGAAGAGAATGAGAGTGTGGGATTGCAATTTATAGCGGGAAGAAGACATGGGATGGGAGGGAGGCTCTAACGTCGTAGTGAAGTAGTAAAAGTGGACAGTAGTGTGTTTTTGTCCTTTGCTTGCGTCTGAGGGCAATTTCGTCATTTCAAGTCTTACGTGTTTTAACAATAATACTGGTTAATCAATGAGGCTGGAACAGGTAAATAGAGAAGAAGAAAAAGCGACTTTTTTTTTAAGACAGAAATATGATAATTACTAAACTGCCAAAAACAAAGCACAGAAAAAGGGTACTTTGAGAAAGGGATTTTTGGGAAAAAAATTTTAGGTGAATGGTCTTTTTTTTTTTCTTAACATTATAAAATTAACTTTTTGGACATCAAAACAGTTTCAGTTTTTTTTTAGACACCATATTTAGATTCTTCTATTTGATAAAGTCATTTTTTTCTTTTCTATGAAGAAAATTGGGACAATTTTGATGCTTAAAAAAAAACCCATTTTTTAATTTAAAAAATGGGAGGCCATTTGCTTAGTTAGATTTTTTTTTTGAGCTTTTTTCCGAATTCTCTCCAGAAAAAGTCTCCTGTAAAATTGGACATCGTAAAGGTGGTTTGGATAATATCATAAATAATAAAATTCTTCAAAAAAAAAAAAAAAAAACAAAACAAAAGATTAGGACAATCCTATGTTAGAAGAGAAAGAGGGGAAATTTGATACTATTTATCATGCACCTAATATATTGCGCTTTAATTGGTCGTTGTGTTTTACATGCAGTTTTGTACAAAATAGTTCTCATTTAACCTTTGAACCTTCCATAAGTAGGAAAAAAAATAGTAAGAGTCGACATATAATTGTTAGATTAATTACTAAAACTGACACCATTGTTTTGATAAAATTGCTTGCGTGTTTTCCTTTAGTAATTTTGGTCACTCACTCAGTATTTGGTCAATCTATGTTTCAGGTAAATTTAGAACTTTTTTTTATCTATCTTTCCTAATACGAAATAAATGCTTTTAGTGCATTGCTTTAAAAGACAAATTCTTTTTTTTATTATTATATATAGATAAATATCACACTTACATGACACTTAGGTACATTGATGAGTTAAGACCTACGGTTTTCATACTGATACAATAATGCTAACTAATGTACCGCAGTTTGGATTGACTAGTTGGAGTCACTGAATACTGTTAAACTTTCTTAATTTGATTTTTACCATTAAAATCAAAATTATTTAACTCTTTTTTACGCTGTTGTTAGGCAAACCGGTTCGAACAAATAACGATATAAAATTATATACGTTACTGTATAAATCAAAAATCTATTATAATTTTTAAACCAATTTTTCAGTTCAAACAAATTTATCAAATCCCATTAATGATTTTATAAGAAAATCTATAATATATATTATTTGATACATGTAAATATACAAGTAAGTATGAGTTGAAATAAGAACCTGAAGCTTCAAGCCAAGGGGCAAGGGTTGAGATATTTTATCATATAGTTTAATTACATTGGCATACTCCGACCGACATGAATTGCCGGATAAAAGCTGCCCGTTTAAAGACGTTTATCCATCAATTTGTGAACCCTAATTATTCTTAAAATACTTAATTTTTCTTTTAATCTTTTTTTATTATTTTTATAAAAAAATTAAAGATAGAAAAATTTGAATTTTAATAATGTTAAATTGATTAATTTAACTTTAAATTTAAAATAATTTGTGTAAATCATATTGTACATAAGTAATATTTTAATTTTTTAAATCCGTCTTATTCTTCATGAGTAGTAAAGTTAATTAATCCAATTTTTCTTGCTAAGATTCTGCTACAATTAGTAACTAAAATTTTGTCTTGAAATTTTAGAGGAATAAGAAAGAAAAGAAAAAGATTATATAGCGTAATAAACAATTTTGATTACCAAAAAAAAATTGATTCATATTACATAATATAATATAATATATAAATATACGACTTCTTTTATAAAGTGATATATATGTATATATATTATATAGGTGACTCCGTGGCCAACTCCAATTATACAAGTTTTACTTGGCCATACTTTTATTAAAGACACCTAATTAAGAAAAAGTTTTAGAGGACTGTGAATTAAAGAATGCAAGACTTTAATTTTCTTTTCTTTTCTTTTCTTTTTTCCCTGGAAAGTTTAGAGTTTATTCCATATATGTGATTTTCTCATTTTTTTTTTTTCCATATCAACAAATTACTCATCGTAACTCATAACAAACAAACCATAGAATATTTAAATAACACCAATATATATATATATATATATATATATACATATTTTATATACACACACAACACCCATGAAACAAAAACGCGAAACTGAAATCACACTGAATTTACCTGGCTGGTTTTACCACGATATAAAATGAAAAATTAACTGAAGCATAACATAGACTTATATAGGCTAATAATTCCTAGCCTGTTTAGAATCTTAAATCAAATTGAATTTTGGTTTGGAATAATTTATCTTAAGCTGCTTATGGTTTAGGGAAATGCACCTCAAAATAAAAATATTAAGTTTAAAATATATAATTATCTACTTAGAATATATTATACTCCACAAATACCCTCGTGATAAAGGAAAAAAATCCCTTGGAGTAAAAAAAACAACAACAACAACAATAATAAATCCTCCACTCTCAAATTTGATGGTTGTTTGGTTTGTTTTTTAAACTTTTAAGATTACGTTTGGGGCCATTATATTTTACTGGGTTGAAAATAAAAAAAACTTGCAACTTTAAAATGATAGAAGTGGGATTTTCATCAAATGCGTAAGTTAAAATTTCTCTGATATGTTGGCTTTGGAATCTTTTACGCTCGGCAATAGAAGACGTAATCCCTTTACTTGGAAAAACTGCAGTTTGTGTTCTTAAAATAAAAGCATGATTATCATAAAATTCCTCTGGTTGTGTTGCGACAGCTTCTTTGCTTCTTTGTTTTTTTTTTTTTCTTTTGTTTTTTGTTGTTTTGTTTTTTGTTTTTTTGTTTTTTTTTAACGGGTGGGCAGTTTCTTTGTTAAGTATGAAAGAATTGTGTAACAAGGAGATAGTCTTAGGCTAAGGGATCTATCGAGTCCAACCCAAACGGTAAAGGTTGTCCTTGCAGAATTGGAAGGCGAAGTGTTGGGGGATTTAAAACTGATTATTGGGGTGTACCTCAAGGGTATTTGAGGAATATAAAAGTTCTAATATTTTAAATTTTAAATTTTTATTTTGAGATCGATAGAATTTTCCTATAGCTTATTTTATCTAAAAGCTGCTTATGAACTCGTTTAGACGACTTATAGAAAAGTATTTATGGCTTTTATAAGTGCTTATTGGAGAAGTCAAGCCAAGAATGTTTATATAATAAAAAAAAACACTTATAAAAAGCTTTTTTATTTACAGTTTTAACCTTATATTTAAGAATATCAAATTAAAAATCCATTCATATCTTTAAATTACAGTACTTATTATATCAATTAGGGTTTTTAACTTTTTAGTCAAATAGGTTTAAAAGCTCCTCTAAAATCAAAAAGCACTTTTTTATGCAATATCCAAACACTAATTCAAAAACCCTAGCCTATGCTTCTCTTCTTCTATTGCTTAAAAATAAAATCACATGCTATCCCATGTGGGCATAGGTAAACTTGTTGGAAAATAGCTTAGAACACATTAAAATACCATTTCTAGGCTCAATTTTGAGTGGGACTCACTATGCATTAGTGATAGGTCCAGGCAGAAACTTGTTCTCCTTTACGTGAAAATTACAATAGTATATTTAGATGCTCAAAATGGTAAACAGATGAATGAAAAATTGACATCTAAAATGCACATACACATGTAAAATTTCAAAGCTAAAGTAGAAAAATTCTTGTCCTGCATTGGAAAAAGAGTGCAGACGTGGTCTCTCCCCTGAATCTTATATAACGGACCCTCCATATTGTTATTCAATATACAAAAATATATAGTCTTCTTTACATTCAGTAATTCTCTAGAGTCTTTAAGCTATTAGTATGGTAAAGTTCGGGCAAATTTGATATTATTACTAACAACGTAAATAATAATTATTTGACTTCGAATCAAGCTCAAAAGACAAAATCCTCAACTAGTGAACTAGGTACACAAACAAATCAGCCATTGAAAATGTGACCTAATCATATGTACACATACAAATCAACTGTAAAGAGTCTTAAAACAATTAATAGGATTATAAGAAGGTAAACGTGTCGGAAAATTGCTTACAAAAAGGACAGTTTATAAAAATTGCCTCTAAAGGAATACTTTTTTAAGATTACCCTATTAAAAAGTTCTTTTTAAAATTGTCCCTTAATCAAAAAGTGATTTATTAAAATTTCAAGTTACTCTTCATTATTTAATTAAACAAGATGATTTATTAAAAATCCAAATTACCCTCCCTTCTTACTCTCTCATATAATAGATTGCTTTGATCACCTACATGGGGTGTCGAATTATAACTTGGTAAGTTAGAATTTACTAGGTTTTAACATATTTTCTTGAAACAAAGCACCAGTATGGGATATCAGATTGTAACCTAGTAGGTTTCAACTAATTCCAACATATTTTTTGAAATAAAAAACACCAACTACCTCAGGGCACCAACACAGGATGCTGGATTGTAATAAGGTAAGTTCCAAAATTAGAACCTACTAGATTCCAATATTTTTTTTTGAAACAAAAATTCTCAACTTCCTCTAGTCACCGGTTTAAGGTGTTAAATTATAACTTGGTAGATTTCAAAATTAAAATCTACTAAACTTCAACATATTTTCTTTGCCGACATTGCCTAAGCATGCATGGATCATTGGAGGAAGAATGTGCATGTCTTGAGATTTTCTTTTTCTTTTGTTTTTTTTTTCTTCAACTATATTTTGGTTTTTTATATAGTTAAAATTGAGCATTGTTCGGTCCAAAATATAAGATATTTGTCTCTGAAAAATATGATAAATAAATTCCACATAGCCACGCGGTCGCAATTATGAGATATCCGCAACATCATATGGTGATTGGACCTGATCATGGCCCTCAAGATCTATATATGCTGTCTATACTAAAAGATAGTTTTAATTGATTTGATATTTTGATTCTTAAGCTAGAATTCTCGAGTCTCTTTACCATATATGTTAGCTTCTTCCATAATTATTCTAAAATTAGTCAACATAATAACTTTTAATTTAATTGGCACCTTGTATACTCAACTTTTAATTAAATTGGTACGTTGTATGCTCGGTTGTCAAGTTGGTGGAATCTGGGGGTGATAGGCAGTATGCACCAACAGCATGCTTTTGGTTCAAAGTTTGCATAAAAAATTAAAACAGAAATTTATCTTTTATCTTTTTTTTTTCTGAGAAAAAACACTGTTAAAATTTTGAACTGTGAGTTCAAATTATGAAACAAACGAACCGTTTTTTGTTTAGGTCATGTACCTTTTTGGCCTGTAAAATGGAATATATCGTCAATGACCTTATTAAAGCTCAAAGAGAGTTTGCCCTTTACTCGGCTACGGCTGTTGAAGAATATTGGTGTGCATAATGGTGACACTTTTAGTTCTTTGGCCAACATATACGTCTGACTTTTACATCATAAATATCGCTTGGGAATCATACGCAAGGTTGAAGACTACTAGTTATATATCTCAAATACATACAGCAGCTAGAACAAGTTCTTCAATATTTATTTCAACGGCTATAATCTATTTTGCATCAAACAGTACCGATCGCAGTAGCCGCACAAAGATATGTATTGGATGGGCAGATTCTAGTTCTAATTCTAGTTCTAGCCAGCGACGCAAGTTGTTTTTAGGTAAAAAGAGAGTACTACTGTTGAAAGGGCATCAAGAACTAAATTCGCCATCCAAACCCCAATAACCCAAAAGTTTCCAGTGTAACATTATTAGCAGTTGAAAAATAATTATTTAATATACTTATGCAGTATTTTCAAGTTTAATCTATTTGAGATTTTTATGTTATAGAATATGACCGTATGGTTTGTATTAAAATATATCACGTTGTAGCATGTGAGAGTTTTATAATATAGTATTTTTTTTACTTTTTACCGTAATTGTTAAGATTTTTATACTGTTCAAAGATAGAATTAATAAGATGAAACTAAAATACCAAATGATCACTTAAAAACATGTATTTCACAATAATAAAGCATATCTTATCATAAAAGGCTCTTTATATCTGTTTTATCTATTTTACTTATTTAGTTATATCAATATATAGAATAATAAGTGCAACCATAGTGTCGTGATCATATATCACAATCAATGATGTATTATCACCACAACACAAAAGAACTACCAAAAAGCCGGATGAAATGCCCCACGTCGTTATATGGCATTTTTATAACCATCACACGAGCGATAATTGTGGCATTTAGCAGTTTCCTAAGCAACAACATATAATATAATATATATATATATATATATATAAATAAATGTATGTATGTATGTATGTCAGTGAAAAATTCAGATCAATGTAAAGCACTAGTGCTTTGGGATTGAAATATTTTTGTTGGGTTGAAGCGGCTGAGACCCACCTCCTTTGTTGACTACATGAGTCAAAATTTAGACCTACCATAGGCCATTTAGACCTACCATAGGCCCAAGTATATGTTCTTTTTAAAATTTAAAACATAAACAAACGTGTACAATTTTTAATCAATCCTTGCGGCCAAATTATTAGTTAGGCATATGCAAGTGCTTTCAACAGTTCAAAATTAGAGGCCTAACTAAAATAAGTATGTATCATTAGAATTTTGGAATTGAACCAACCCAGTTGATACGAAACAACACCACCGTGTATTCGTACAGTAAAATGGGTCGTTCAAAAAATTGGCATAAAATGATCTCAGCAATAATTGTGTCCCTAATAATTTTAGTAGTTAAGAATTCCTTTTCTGGTTTGATAACATTGCCCCATTCTGTTTGCCTTGGTGTGTAATGTTATACTATAAAGTTTACTGAAAAGTGGCTTTTCGAGGCCATGCATACTGGAATAACAAGGCGAGGAGGAAGAATTCCTTGCTATAATGCATATCAAGATATATACATATGGTTTGCCACCATAGGCTTAGGCATCTATCTACAAATAAGAGGCAATTCCGATCATTTACAGATGGTTTTTAAATTTGGTATCCAGATCTGCCTTAAAGGAAGAGAATCGTACCTGTAATTTGCCACATTCCATGTATCTGCACGCTGGTGGGAGATACCAACAATGTAATGGCCTAATTATAAAGTGAGCAAAACAAAATCTCTTTTTCTTCCTTACAAAAATTTTCAAGTTTGTCAAGTCTAAGGCTAAAGAGTTGCTTAGATTTTTTTAGGGAATTTTTATGGTAAGAAAGACAATTTTATTTTGCTGGTAGAGCATGGATATTTTAGTTATCGGATTAGCTTTTTAATGATCTTGACTTGTATTTGAAAACAATTCTATATCATGCACTGTAAGTTTTACATCAACCCTCGCATATCAGGCTTTTAAAATCTTAATCTAAAAGTTAAAACAATATTCTCTACAGGTGAAGGAAAATTATATTTTCTGCCATAATAATTCGATTTTTTTAATGAAGAGTTGTTTATTAATGGGAGATTCCTCTGGTGAGTATTGAAAAAGTAACCTATTGATAGATATATATATTTTTTTTAACAAAGAAAAGTGATTTGATCAGATTTGATGGTTAAAAACAGAATGCTAACGATGGGCTTCCACCGAAGACTGTTGTTTACAATCCTCTATCGGAGTTAAAGTATCTTAAAATACAAAAAAAAAGAAAGAAAGAAAAAAAAAAGTCATGAAGCTGAGACTGATATGACATGCTTTCGGCTGTTTTGTCTAAAATTATCATCACCATAGTTTCTCCTTCAATCTTTTTCAAGTTTCCCATTTGCTGTTGTTGTAGGGAACCCTAAAACTGCAATTTCCCTTCCAGATTTGTACATGTAGTGGCTGTCCAAATCCAAGCTCCAGTGTCACCCTTCTTTTTCCTCATGTTGCAGTTTCTACTTTCTTAATTCTTACTAATAATAACGTCATTGTGTAATTACAACAAAACAAAGTAGGGGAAAAATGCATACATAAAATATAAGAATTGTCTAATCGCATTTTCCGATCCTCTACAGAGCAAAAGTTGTAATCAGGACACGCTGTACAACTATTTTCTTTTAGATCACTAACTAATATCTTCAACCACTAAAATCTGAAAAAACCCAAAAGAGAATATCTTTGACTTGTTATGGCCGTTTACGCTGCAGAGAGTATATTCGATAGAAGTTATTTGAATACACTCAAATGATAAAATAGAAAAGAGAAAAAGGAGAACTAGCTAGGGAATGATCAAGAATATACTATTAATAACTATGTTTTAAACCATTAAATTTACATTAGATTTTATTAATATTTTAATATATATCTTTTTCTACTTTGGTTTAACTTCGGTATCTTCACGAAACCCTATTGTAGAAAGACATAAAAAAATGCTTCTATTACTAAATTGGTCAAAATTTCATGCAAATAAGGTGCTCGGGAGAGGAGTTTTAATCATCATTTTAGGTTTGAGACTGTAGCATGTGAGAGCATTATAGTATAACTTTTTACTATAGCATGTGAGAGATTTATACTGTTTGTAGTTTAAACCACTGGTATAAATTATTCTTCCAAATACCCTAAAAAATACATATTTTGATAAAAAATTAAAAGTTTGAACTCACTTTTCCAATAGACTCAGATAGTTTAAAAAAGAGCCGCATCATACCCTACCCTACCATTATTTATTAAAAAAAATTGAGGCCACAATACAAAATAGAAATATAAATGCATGGCTGGTGCACGCAGCGATAGGAAGATGAATTTAAGCGCCACCCATAAATAGACAGTGAAGGTTAGGATGCTCTTGTTTACAAAGAAATTTACTTGTTGTAAGAGTATCCACAATTGACGGACCAGCTTTGAGCTTCCTTCAAAGTTTCTCCTTTTGGACACTATTAGATAGAAAAAAAAAAAAATTCTGTTTTTCTGATGTTTAGAAAGCGGTTGACACAAGTGAATGCCATGTATATGGTGTCCCATCACTAGCAATTCATGATCATCAGTTTCTAGGGTCCTGGTTTTTACGCATCAATCTCCCCTTGACTCTTTTTTTTTTCTTTTTTTAATTTTTTTTCCTTTCTTTCTAATAATTATAAAAAAAGAGAAATTTGTGTTGTGATATTTTGGTGGGATAGATTAGTATTTTTCAATGGGTGTTTCCTAAAAGTAGTTTGGATCATTTTTTTTAGTTATAAAGCTTTTTTATGCTACAGTAAAAACAGTTTTAACTAATAGTTTTAACACTGTGTCAAACACTTATTAATCCTTGGCATATAGAAGGCCCTTGGCAAGCATAAACAGAGACCATAGTAGTGGCCATGCTATTTGAATTCTTTTTCTTTCAATTGTGTATACAAAATTTTATAAAAAAAATTACGTTTTATCTCTTTAATATTATAATTTGTTCTCCTTAAAAATCTACACATTTTTATTTGTTTCATTTTATTGATAATTTATATTTTACCTCTTTAAAATTACATTTTGTTCTCCTTAAAAATCTATATTTTTTTATTTGTTTTATTTGATTGATTCAGTCATCTCCATGTTTCTTACTAATTTTTCTGGTTCTCTCCTTATTGGCAAGGTTTATGTGAGGCCTGGAATTATGCCACGAGGTCGATTGCCAGGAATGACACTAATATTTGATTTGGAAGGTTGGTTCTCAAGAACCTTTAAAGCACGCAGCCTTAATTTCTTTATTTTGAAAACAATTAACCCGAAAGTCAAGCACATTTCAGTTTCTATGTTTCTTTGCCTCATTTAGTAGAACCCACTTTAATGCAAAAAACACGTACGGCAGTTCCTTGTTTGATGTTATCGTTATATATTTGGCTAGAGCCATATGTTTTCCATAAACCATGATAAATGACCTTTGACGCAGTGATCACTAATTTCATTTTCCACTTAAAAGTCGGTGACAGTGCCAAAGCATTGTTTTTAGACAACCATATTAGTTTTGTCGAAGTGTCAGGCACAGCCACGGCAAATCAAGGGTAGACAACCGATCTATCTGATATTTTTCTTCTTTCAATTTCATACGCGAAATTTAATAAAATTCGTAGTTTGCTCTTCTAAAATTATGAAATTCTACATATGAATGTTTACATTATAATAATTTAATTCAATTTTTCTAAGATTTTAACATATAATTTGACGTCACGATTTATTTTTCTGACTCCGCCATGGTCTAAGTGTCAAACCAACGTGCTTGCTCTCACGTGCGGATCAAAAAAGATAGCCTTGCAATGTGACTCCATCCCAAGAAAAAGAAAAACGCTTGGAAATTAAAATTGACAATGGGATAGCCAAATCACCTACTAGTTCGCAGGCCAATTTTATCCGAAGCATGACCAAAGTCAAACAGGTTCTGAGTTTGATCATTATTACGTGCCTTATAGTGCATATTGGAAATGGGGAGACCATAAATTAAATTGTGATATTGACATACGTCTGGAAAGCACATTTCGGCAAATCTATCATCACGCGTTCACGTTCCTTTGTACTTTGGTGTTTGAAATGTATGAATAATCTGTGAAGCAAACCAATAATGTCTTGCAACTCGTACTCACGCTGTTTTCTGTTATAACGGACTGCTTATCGATATATGCAACACCAAATTTTTTCAGATCGGTGATACATATACATATACATATACACACATGTATATAACATGCATCTTGATATTTTTAACATATAGGAGTATCTGTTCATATGCATACGAGTGCGTATCTTTGAAATATATATATATATATATATATATTTGGCCTAAAAAGACTGCGTAAGTTCTATATAAATTTCACTTTTTTAAGTATTGATCATAATTAAATTAACTGAGACTTTTAGTCTGGTTATAGGTAATTCCAACTCGTCTTTCATGATCCAGAAAGGAGCCAACAATGAAATAATATAAAGAAAATTAGGTCACATGTTACAACTTATAATATCGAAGTTATGTCACAATATTCTTTGTGGTTTTGATTAATACACGTTTCATTGATCTTTAACCAGCTAGTCTATTTATATCGCATGAATAAAAGTTCCGTAATTCAAGACATAATTCAAAGTTAAGTCTTTTTTTTTTAGCATTTGTTAAAATTTTTCCACATATAATGAATAGAGTGTTTAGGAACCAAATTTCAGTTATTACAATTCGTAATATAAATAAAAAAATATAATACAATATAAAGCTCTTATATGTTACATATTTTAAATTTCAACTTCAAATTCCAACTTCATTCCTAAATTACACTCTTGAAATTAGCCATGCCCACCATAGTTGAGGTTTTGTTATAAAGACCAGAAGGTCTACGTCTTCTTTTTTGTACCTCAAATACATTTTTGGTTATAGGGGTTTTGTTACCGATCACTAATTGTACATTGAAGAGTAGATCACTAAATCCGATTTTTCTGACTAGTGCTGCTGCCTTTGGATGAATCTGTCATCAAAGAAAGTTGCTCATGAAACGATAGATCAAAGCTAAGCAGATCGTTTAAGAACTGTATGAATCAAAGTTCTCAACACTTTCACTGGTTTCGGACACAAGGGGAACCTAGTAATGCTGTCCAATCAACTGGCCCATATAAGGCAAAGTGTGGCTGATACATGCACGCAAATCCACAAGCGAGATAAACTCACCTTCCGTTTGACATGATAATTCAAACTGTGCAAAAAAAAAAAAAAAAAATTCTCAACAACTACAATATAAAATAAAAAGCAACTATAAAACTTTAAATAAGTACATAATTTTAAACTAAAAATAGTTTAAACTAATAGTTTTAATCACTAAAACACTATTAATTACAAAGTGGATATATATATATATAAAACAAGAAAACGCAGATACTTTTTTAAGTACATGAGAAGTAACAACACCAAAGTGCCGAGGTTTATTCTTGGAATATAGGGGGGGGGGGGGGGGGGGGGGGGGGGGG
>CAMOHE010051775.1:0-92044 GCA_946598075.1 Artocarpus hirsutus | reverse complement strand
CCCCCCCCCCCCCCCCCCCAACCCAACTGAGAACATCCAAACACTTGTTCCCTGTGGTTTCCTAGTTCTAATCATAGTTGAATCGACTTGTGCATTTCTTTCTTATCATTCCCCATTTTTTGCGAGTAAATTAAATTTGGTCCCCAACCAACTTGAAGTCAACTTAGGCGCGATTTATCAGACCTCGAAATGCTAAAAAATCGAGGCCTTGCTTGCGGCATTTCCCACCATTGAAACCCCATACAGTAGTCGAGAGACTAAAGTCTAAAACTATTATGATCTCTGGAATCCGATTCAAAACCCATGAAAAATAGCTATACACACGCGCTCTAAATTTGTTTTGTACGTACGCCAATTTTCTTATAATTATTCCTTTTAACACCATTCATATTTCAGAGCTAGTCAATTTTTCTAGGGAAGTGTAGAAATGACAGCCCAACAACTGTGGCCAAGAATGCTTTTCACGCTTTTGTAATTAAGAATGTTTTATTAAAAAAAAAAAAAAACCATACACACTTTTAGACATTTAGAAATACAGTTAAAATTATCAAATATAGTTTTAATTAACTTTTATTACAATATTTTTTCATAAAAATTAAAACAAAAATAGGTTAAAATTATATAAATAGAATATTTGAAAATACAATTACAACCAATCAAATCAAAGGTTGGTTAGAATTACATTTTATAGATCTAGCTGCGTTCTCAAATGCTCTATTTGCCACTCCAACTGCATTCCTTTTATTTCCTTTATACGTACGCCAATTTTGCCGTCCATATTTCGGAGCTAGTCAATTTTCCAGAGAAGTTTCACAAAAAAAAAAAAAAAAAAAGACAACCGACAACTTGTGGACGAGAATGCTTTTCATTGTGTAATTAAGATTCTTTAATTTGGTGATTTTAACTCCTGGGATTCCTCATTAGACATACTGGCGGGTGTGAAACACTCCATCATTAATTAACAGAAAGATGGAGACCTTCATTAATTAATTCACCAACTCTAATAAGATAAGGATTAAGGAATGGTTTAGCAAGAATTGCGGTTGATTTGTCAGAGATAAATTTTTACCCAATTAATTATTAGTATTGTTTTTTAGAATGGTTTTAGATTTTGATTTAATAACAAGATATAAAGTAGAAAGTGCAGTTTTGCTTTCGCTTAATTCTGTATATTTATGGTGCTTGTCTATTAGTTAAGCAAAATCCGCTTTAATTAATGATGTTTCTTATAATGATTGCATTGGTGCCTCTTTTGATCTCATTATCTGCACTTTTTTTCTTTGTTTAATATTATGAGTCACAATTCCTCATTAGTTGATCATCAATGAAAATTAGAGTTATGCACTTTTAGTGCTTATAAATAGAAGCCAATTGTCAAGGCTGATCTTTAGTTTAAGAAAAGAAATACTGCTTTTGCAAATCCCGTGTTCTCTGTGTATCTCCCACAAAAAAATAAATAAATAAATAAAAGAGTTTCTGAGAAATGCGATATAATCTGCACCACAAATATCGGCACTAACGCATATAGGAGACTAGTAAGTAATCGAGGTTGTAATATATCTTTTCAAGTCATGTATCATATGTGAAAAATAGGAAACAAATATTTTTTCAAATGAATTTTTATTAATGTCTAGCGCTGTGGCTATACATGGAACAAGGGTCACAGCACCAGCTCATGTTTCCTGATTTTAAACGTGTTTTTTCGTATTGTGTCTGTTATTATAGTTATGTTTGTTTATGAGAAGACGCCTTTTTTCAAAAGGTTATACGGGTTACAACGGTTGCGTCTATTCGTAAATGGACATGTTTTGAGTATAAACGCTTCAGATTTGCAGTTTCTTATCTAATTCTGAAATATGATAATATTGTTAGTTATTGATTTAGAGTTTGTTGTATTTTAAGGTAATTTGCTATAAAAATTCTGTTAGCAAAAAATCATAATAAGTGGGAGCAAATAAATTCTGAAGGATAATAATCTTTTACATCTTAAACTCCACTTTGTTTCTAGATTTTTTTGCTTCTATTTTTAGATTTTTCTATTCATATTTCCTTTAACACTCAGAACATATCTAAGATAATTTATATGTTCATATGGACAATGAACGGAGCTTCTTTTTGGGAGGTGGTTAAAGCAATGGTTAGAACCCATTTTGATTAAAAATATTGTAGTAAATGAGAGTTTTACATCATAGCAACTTTTTTACTTTTTACTATAATTACTGAAAGCTTTAATTGTTTGTTGGTTAGAATTAATTGGTTCTAACTAACAACTAAACATCCTATAAATCAAACTATCTAGTGATTATTTATTAATTTTTTTTATCCAATCATTGTTATTGTGTCTATTGATTATAATTTCATTCTATTTATTACAAGCATTTGATATATGTTTATTAGAATTGGTACACTACTTGAATGTTTTAAATTTTTTTGTTAAATAGATAGTGAAACTTGTCACTAAGAACGGCCTGAGTTTGGTCTTTTTACAAGTTAGGATGATTTGGAAAGTCACTGAATTTGAGATCAAGCTCTCCAACTTAACCTCTAGTTTCAACTTGAGATTGGACACCAGAGGTGGAGTTCTTAATCTCCAGTCGAGTACTTTATCATTGGTAAATATAGACTTGAGATTGGACACTAGAGGTGGAGTTCTTAATCACCAGTCGAGTACTTTATCATTGGTAAATATGGACGTTGCAGGAATTAGATCTGGCTGGATATTTGGCAACGTGGAGGCGGATGGCTGCAATTTGTGAGGATGGTGTGTACGAACCAATCCTCGCCTACAAGCGGGGAAATCTCTCTAACACGTAATACCTTCTTGTGCGAGCATAGCGAGTGCCTTAGGCGCCTCGTCAAGCGTTACTAGGTGGCAGTGGCGGAGCTAGACTTATTTGTCAGTTGAGACACTATGTGAAAAATGCTAATAGATTTTACTATATACAAGTATAGTTACATGTTTTGATTATCGAATATGGGCACAACAATATAAATTTCAAATTTTAATAGTGTATAACTATAATTTTTCTTGTAAAACAATAGTATAATAAAAATTTTAAGATAACAAACTAAAACTTTAAAAGTTGAATGGTGTCAAGTATGTGGCTCTGCCGCAGCTGAGTGGCATGATTCCACCAACTAGCGATTAAAAAAAAAGATGAAAAACAATAAGATAATTAGTGGCATTTTTTACTTGTGAAATTGACAAATGATGCCTAAAAAATATGAAGATTAAGTTGAATACTACAAACATATTTAAAATATGCTAGTTCAACAAATTTCTCTTGAAAAAATAACCTAATTTTTGGGTAACAATTCAATAAATCTAGTTAATTTACACAGTAAATAATGAATTTACGTCTTTTATGATAATTACTTGTAATCTTTTCTATGTTTAAAATATTATGAAAATTTTGTTAAATTTTGTAATTTTTTTACTTTTATTACTTGCTTTTCGTTTTAGTAGGAAATCACTATACCAGCAATTAAAAGTAAACGAGAGAAAGGTAGCCTTCTACTTTGGCCACAATACAGGCAAGCATTTAATACTCGTATCTCATGTATAAATGTATATCCATATAAAGTCATACACATGGAATTTCATTTGATTGCCAAAAATCAAAAAATTAATTTCTTTCTTTCCTGAATTTGCTTGCCAAAAATTATGATTGTTCAAGTGTAAATTTAATTGGCCTATTTACTAAAGTTTTTTAAAATTTAGGTTATTAAATTTAATTAGCCATTTAGTTTGGCCTAAATCCCCCATTCTCCCATTTTTTTGGGGATCACGATGATCATGGTTTTACTTTTGGGTACTGCAGTTGACGCTAAATCCTCTGCAAGTTGCTCACCTAAATGTCAACTGCTTTGTTTTGGTAGCAAAGCAAAAGCAGCTTGTATTGGTTTATGCTAAGAGAATTGCATGAACCCACTTCCGGAGGATCTTCACTTCTGTAGCCTGGGCAGTGCTTCTTCCAAACGCACCAACATTACCTCTAATATGAGCCCAAAAAATTGCAACACACATACACATGCATATATATACTAACACGATGTTTGAAAAAGTAGCTAGAAGGAAAAATGTTGGTTTAAAAAGTAACAATATATGAGAGTTTTATATTATAATAATTTTTTACTAACCGTTTCAATTGAGTTGTCAAACAACTCATAAGTGGCATGGATAGTTTTGAGCATTGCATATTAATTGAAAGTGGAGTGCATAGTAAAAGATAAAATACACTCACTTTATATTAGTTACGGTGGTTAACACCGATGGTACTCCTCGACATTTTCTATATGTATTTATATTTGATATGAATCTAGAGTTTATTGTTAGAGTAGGGGCTTCTTTTTCTTCTTCCTTTTTTTTTTTTTTTTTTAAAGGAGAGCGTTCATTGTTGCCTAGCATTTAGCATATATTTTCCTTGTTTGGGGTTGGAAACTTGTTAGCTGCAGGCACATCTTGGATTGAATGATTTAAGCCTTTTCTCTTTTTTTTTTTAAATTTCAATCAATTAAGGTGCCTGCGTCTCCTTCATGCAGAAAAAGTGGAAGATTGTGTGGATTCATGCTCCAACAACGTCTGCGGCAAAGTTTATGTTCTTCACTAATGACCTTACATTTTGTAAAACCCTGCAAGTGAATAAAATGATGTACTGATCCGGTGTTGAATAAATAAGACTTATTTTAAATTAAAACTTAACTGTAGCAGGATTCCAATTTTAAATGCAAAATTTACTAGAATAATATATAAGTCTTCTTGAGAAGTTTACATGACACCGATTCTCCCCAACTTTAACGCACCAAAACAAATAGCTAGTCAGGCAACAAAGAAATTAAATTTGTGCAGAAATTAAAATTTATTTAACTTTTTGTTAGGAAAAAAAAAACGCTGTAACAAAAAAGATTTGATTCAATTAATTTTTTTAGTTCAAACATGCTTAGATTAGAGTTTTGAATTTAAATTTGTATAATTATCTATTAAGATGGATGGTAGCTTTAATATTTAATTTTGAATAAGGATTTGTAAATCCATCTATTTGCCTGTAAGACTAAAATGTATATTCTATTATAAGTGCTCCTGGATAGATATAGATTATTTTTGAGGAATTTTTATGTATGCCATATTTTAATCCCTTCTTGGAATAATCCCCCACCTTCTTGGATTGACACGTGATTTTCTCTTTTTTTTTTTTTTTTTGGCATCACCTTCTTGGAATAAACCCTCACCTTTCTTACAAGTTACGTAGTCAAACAAAGGACATTGTCGTCAACTCGATCCATCATCTCCATCGTTCATTATTGGTCATCAAAAGAATGGACGGTGTAAGAAGATCGGGTGACAATATAGAATTAGAAAAGTCTTTGGGCTCTAAGAAAGTCATGGGAGCTGGTAATTGGTTGTCTTCTCAAGAGAGTGGACCATGGAAACTAAATGCCATGAACCTAATTCCTTAGCTGCGAAGCTTTGTGCAGCATATATAAGCTTATAATATGGGTTTTAGCCTCAAACATCTACTCCATAATCCATATACTTCTCTATTGATTACAAGCATTTTCTGAGCACTTATTTTTTTGAGAAAAAAAAAAAAGGTTGAAACGTCACATTATCCATATACCCAACAAAAATGGTAAGCTAATCTGCTTGTGGGTACTTTATTACCCACAAATGGCAAGGAAATCTTTTATTTATTTATTTATTTTGGCGAATTTTTCATTTAAGGTTTACGCGAGAACTTCTAGCCCCCACAAAAAAAAAAAAAAAAAAAGGTTATAATTCCTTTTTTTTTTTGCATATGATTTTGGTGAGCAGGCTCTGTCACTGAAAATTGAGGTACGTATATAACTATCTTTATTTCAGTCTTATTACTCTTTTAATTGAAAAAATAAAAATCTTTGAATTATTAAATGTCGTAATCCCAAGCTAATCTTATTATTAATTTCTGAATAATCAGAAAGAATTTGCTCAAAACTCTGAAAGAGTGAAATCAGTGGATCTACACCCAACCCAGCCATGGTAATTATAAATCCCTCCATTCCAATTCTATATAGAATCTTATCTCTACAAGTCAATATTGTTCAATAATTAGAGATAATCTATAATAATGCTTTTATGCAGGATTCTTGCAAGTTTGTATTCAGGAACTGTTTGCATTTGGAACTACCAGACACAGGTAAATGATTTTTACATATAAGCATTTCCCTCTCATCTTAAAACTTTCCAACTTAATTTTCTTCAAGAAAATTCTCATTTAATTGCATTTTTTCTAATTTGCCATGATATTATTGTTTCAGACAATAGAGAAGTCTTTCAAAGTCACAGAGTCAGCAGGTAAAATATTACCTATACTTTGATTACTTGCACATTGATGGCCCTCTAAGATAGGAAATCATTTTTCTTTTGTTAATGTGCTTTGCAGTAAGATCGGCGAAGTTCGTGGCTCGCAAGAACTGGATTGTTACTGGAGCCGACGACACATTTATCCGTGTCTACAACTACGAAACAACGGAAAAAATCATAGACTTTGAAGCACACAAGGACTTCATTAGGTCCCTTGCCGTCCATCCAACCCTTCCATATCTGCTTTCGGGGTCCGACGACAATACCATAAAGCTCTGGGACTGGGAAAAGGGCTGGGATTGCGCTCGGATCTTCGAGGGACATTCCCATTATGTGATGCAAGTGGCTCTCAATCCAAAAGACACACATACTTTTGCTAGTGCATCGCTTGATGGAACCATTAAGGTTTACTAAAACATAACTTGTTTTTGCTTATTTAATGTTGTAAGAATTCGAGTAGTTCTTTTGACGTTAATGGTTTGGTATATGCAGATATGGAACATTGGCTCATCTTCTCCAAGTTCTACACTGGAAGGCCATTCAAAAGGAGCCAATTGCGTCGATTACTTCGATAGTACCGGAGATAAACCATATCTATTAAGTGGCTCTGATGATTTTACTGCTAAGGTTTTGCAACTATACCAGTCTTCCTTTTTTGCTAAGCATTTGCAAAATATGCTTCTTTTTTTTTTAGATTTACTAATAAAAATCTTATGAAAATAGGTTTGGGACTATCAAACAAAAAGTTGTGTTGGAACACTTGAAGGTCATTTGCATAATGTCACGGCTGTCTGTGTTCATCAAGAGCTTCCAATGGTTATTACTGGTTCTGAGGATGGAACTGTCCGCATATGGCATGCCATTACACATAAGTGAGTCTTTCAATTATTGTAACGTCTTTTTTTCTTATTCTCACTCTCATTGTTGTATAATGTCGTTTTACCAAAAATTCTCTCCACTTCACAGGCTGGAAAACACATTAAATTACGATCTTGGAAGAGTTTGGGCCATTGGATACATCAAAGGATCACCTCAGTAAGTTTTTTTTTTTTTTTTTTGTGTGTTTTATTTAGCTAACAACAGTTCATTTTTATCTCATATTTACTTTTTCTTTCTCTTTTTTTGTACTGATAATAATTCTTCTTACAGGGTTGTATTTGGTTGTGACAATGGAATTATCATGGTCAAAATAACTGCTGGTGCTGCTAGTTTGAAGGAATAAATAAGTTCATCTAAATAATACCACTTAGTTAGTTGTTGTGGTTGTTGTTGTGTTATATGTAAAATATCATATGAATTTTAATAAATTCTGGTGGCCAATATAATCAAATATCTTTGATGTGATTTGCTGTAGATCTGATGGGGTAATATTTGTAATGGTCACCAGAATAAGTACTTATTTGCTTCAGTGTAATATATATGTATGATCTTTTATGGATTAGATTAACCTTCTGAATTTTACTTGCTTTAATATATGTTTAAATTCTTCCTCAGAAAAAAAATGTTTAAATTCAAAGGAGGGAAAAAAATAATGAAATTGTAGGAAAAATAGATTAGACGATGAAACTGAAGAGTGAAGATATCCTCAAAGAAAAGAAGCGTTAATTAAAATAGACATTCAAGCTAGGGATTTTATTTATATACCTAGCTATAATTAAAAATGTCAAGTTTGTTTTTCTTATTCAATTCCTGAATGTCATGAATTATTGCTGTAATACTGGCAAACAAATTAAAAAGACGACAAGTATTTGTAAAAAAACGACACTGGATAAGACTAGGTGGCAATATATTGGAGAAGTACAATGCAGTACAAAACGACATTCAGAAGCGACAATGAAAAGAAACGACAAATAGACTAAAACGACATTTACTTGACAAACGACAATAAAAAGAAACGATGACGGCTAGGGAAGGATAATAAGATATTGAAAACTACGACAGGTTAAAGAAAAGAACAAATAATAATCGAAACAACAATGGAAAAGAAACCATAAATTAGTAAAAACGACGATCATTTGAGAGAACAAAATTACAACGATTGCGGAAACAATAGACACAAGAAATAACAGTATGGGAAAGCGAACAATAGTTGCTAAGAAACGATATGATTTGGAAAAGGCGACAATAAGATGGAAACGACGCATGATAATAGCACTAGCGATGAAAGAACAAACAACAAAATAAAAAACGACAATGATTGAAAAAATTTGTTTATAAGAAAACGACAATAGTTCAAAAACGACAGTTGATATTCTTTTGGCTGTAGAAAAACGATGGTGATTAAACAAATAATAACTTTAGATTGTAAAACAAGGTTGATAAATATAGCAACAAGGAAAGCGACAAAAAATAAATAATAACTAGATCATGAAAAGTACAATGATTTATAAAAACGACAGTGGGAAGTCTTATAGAACTGCTATATTAAGTTAAGCCAAATTCAAATTACAAAAAAAAAAAAAAAAAAAAAAAAAAAGAACCTCGTATTCATGGTTTCATCACAAAAGCAACTATGGAGATTCCATAGTTTTCTATCGAGGCAGCCATGGGGAAATCTCATGCTCCCCAAACTTTTCTTATTTATGAGTTCACAATATAATTACTAAGTGGCATGTCGTTTCCCCGATGAGTTAAAAGTTCTGTAGCTGTTGAGGTCGTGAAAATTTATGTCGTTTTGTTTGCATAAAAGGAGTTTTGTCATCGTTGTATGTAGGAAAAATGATGCGGGTTGTCTTTTATAAAATTGATGTCGTTTATTCGGGAAAGCTGCATGTTGTTTTTCCTTTCAAGGGTTTTTATGTTTATTTTTATTTTTATTTTTTGTCGCTTGCCCCATGAAATTATAGCAACTTTCAGGGAAAAAAGGTATTGTCTGTCGCGAGAACAACATGTTATTTATGTCATTTTGTGAGGGTAAAAAAAAAAGAAAGAAAAAGCGTGATTGTCTTGTTTTAAACGACATATCGCTTATCTTGAGGGTTGCCCATCTTTTATGCGTTTCCTTTTGCCAAAAAACCTACACGACACGTCGTTAGTTTATTACCTTTTCAGGAGAAAACATGTCGTTTCTCTTGAAATTACCATCGTCGTTGCCATAGTAAACAACATATCAACAATAAAAGTGGTTCGCAAAACACTTATTTTCAAATTTTGTGTCGTTTACATTTAAGATAACCTATCCTTTTTTGTCATTTCCTCCTTTCCAACATTTTGTGGTTTGGTAGATTTTAAGAATTTTTCAACCCATTCAATTAAATTTTAGATGGGTTTATTTTAAATCTAATCTACTTAATGAACCCAGACTTTAAAAACAATCCACCCAATCAAAGTTTGGGTAGATTGGGTGATTGGGTGGGTTGATCAGATTTTACATTAGAAAGAGTAAAAAAAAAAAAGAAGAAGAATGAGAAAAATGTCAAATTTTTGAAACTTTTTAAAGTAAATATCAGGTTTTGAAAAAATTTATAGTAAATGTTAGATCTACAATGTAAACAACTTATTCATTATATAAATAAGAAATATTTACATTGTAAACAAGAAGATAAATACATTCTTTGTATCATAAATTTATTTATTGTGTAAATAAGAATTATTTACTCTAAAAAAAGGGAAAATTAATTATTACATTATAAATCTTACATTTATTACAAATATTTTCAAAACTTGACATTTACTACAATTAGTTTTAAAAAATTGATATTTCCTACAATTTTTCAAAAAAATTCTAACCAACAATTTACCAAAATAAGAAATATATAAAAAAAAAAAAACTAAAATTCATCATATATCCAATGTCTAACAAAGCTCAAATATGTAAGTCATAACTAATAAATAAAATATGATAAAAACAAAGAAAAAAGAGTATATATTTTCAATCGATAAACATCAACAACAACCATCATGTTGCATAATAGGGTTATTTTTGGTCTTTGAAGTGCATAAATAGATAGATAGGGTTGTGAACGAAATATAAACTGGGTGTGTATACTGGAGTGGAAAGTGACGAAGTGTTTTTTATTTTTTATTTTTTATTTTTTTAAATGATTGTGTAGTGCAACGTGTAGTGTGTATTAAAAAATAGTAAACAACTAGAAGTATGGAATAAAAAAGAAGAAGTCTTTATAAACTATTTTACTATAAGTATAGTTTTTTTTTTTAAGATTATAATGAAATTACAATATATATATAATTAATATTATATATTTTTTATATTAGATGGGTTCGAATTATCTTAAATTGTGAAAAACTGAACCACAACTCATCTAATGAAAAATTTAATTAGATGGGTCAATGAAAATTCTTATTTAGATTTGTCAAATTCGGATTATCTTTGATTTCATTAGATAGATTAAATCGAATTCGTCGGATTGTCAAATTTTTTGTTTACCCGTACAAATCAATCCAAAATTGTATTACTTTTATGTTGTTTAACTATTTTCTTTCTAAAATAAGTGACTTGGCCCCTTTTTGTAAATAGATTGAGCCAATTACGCATACTCAGAGTCCATTTAATGTATCCAATAAGCGTTTGTTGTAGGCAATATTCAAATTAAAAGGATCAGACTAAATTGATCCTGAGTGCGCTTTTTCGAGTTCTCTCCCTACCTATTTTTTGAGAACTTAGATCTATTTCTACAGTAATAATATTCTCTTTTTCAATTTTTTTTCTCTCCTATGCTTAAAAAAAAATGCTATGACTTATCATTTGACATCCAATTGAGATAATTCTTTTGTCATTGCTTTTTTAATGAAAAGATAAATAAATCAAGATCCATATTACTTTTTTTTTTAATATCACGAACATTAAGATTTTACTAAATTTGTTAACAAATTAAATTTTTTTTTAACTATTTATCTCAACACAAATTCAAATGTTATTCCCTATTCAGATTAGCACTTTAAATACACATTTAAAGGTTAATTTAGATAATAATTTATTTCATATAATTTAAAGCATACAGCTTAAATTAATATATTTTGAATCAACAAAATTCAAACGCGTTTACCAAACAGGCCCTCGTCTCATTCACTTGGCTGTATATTTAACGACGCGTCTTTTTCACTTGAGTGCATGTTTCTTAATTATTCTTGCTCTCGTTGGTCGTTTATAAAATTTAAGTGTCGTTTAATCGGAAAAAAACGTCAACACCAAGGACCTCTGTCGTTAATGCGCGTTTTTCACACGGCAGCAGCTACAAAGTTACAATTACACCGTCCGGCGGATCACATCTCATGGTTATCAACTTCCGATCCAGGGGTGGTTTCGTAAAACCACTACCTAACGGCGAGGTACTACTGACCTCCTTTCTTTATAACCCGAAATCTTTACATGGGGACCCGAATTCTTTACAGAATTAACCCGATCCTGTCTCTGTATTAAAACGCACCAAAAACCTCTCTCTCTCTCTGTCTTCCCCTCGCGCCCTCCTTCCCTGAGCTCCAATCACCTGGATCGCTTGGATTTCGTGGATTGCTTCTCCGCCGAGCTTCAGTAATCTGCGAAAATGGTGAGTCCACGGCCTGTGTCGGTTCTCGAAATCGCAATCGCGTCTGAGTATGTCCTAGATCTGGTTGAAATTCGCTCTGATTCATAGAATTTCACGTTATTCGACCAATTTCGTTGAATCTTGGCGAGATAGTTGGTTTTGTTTGTGCTCTGTTTGGTTGTCGGGAGATCACTTTTGGTCTCCATTGTGTTTCTTGGCAACCAAACGAAGCATCCGCTGGTCGAATTTCGATGAGATCTGGTGTTAATGTTCGAACTTCGCGAAAGTCTTCAGATTCTAGTGTGTCATTTTGAATTTTGCCTGAAAGCTGACGTTTTTCTCTTAGGAATGTGAATCAATTGAGATTTCCTTCAGTTTTTGTTACGTTTGGTTATGGCACTGACTAATTTAATCTATCTTTGAATTTGCGATGTGTTGACAGCCTCTCAGACTCGAAATTAAGGTACTTGTTTATTTCTTTTTGGCTTCATTTCTATATTTTCTCAGATCTCGATCTTTTTGGAAGATTGTGATTGCATTTTGAGTTTCGCGATGTGTCTAATCGTATTAATGTCTTCTGTTGGTTCAGAGAAAACTTGCTCAGAGATCAGAGAGAGTAAAATCTGTGGATCTACATCCAACAGAACCATGGTAAGGCTTTGGTTTTTTCATATGCATCTACAATTTATCCTGAGGAATAGATCATTGATCTGTGGAGTAGTTTTCTTAATTCACTAAAGTGACGAGTGCTTGGAGAATGGTGATCACTATTAAAAAGTATTAATCATGATTATCGCTGCAGGATTTTGGCGAGTTTGTATTCTGGAACTGTTTGCATCTGGAATTACCAATCACAGGTATGTGGTAGCGAATGCTCGATAGTAATGATGGTATTATTAGTTTCTGCTATTAAACAAGACTGTTGACTTGATGATTAGCCTTTGGAAGTTTGAAAAATTTTGAATGCTTTTAGAAGCTTGCATCTAAAAGCTAACTCAAATCTACTTGGCACTGCTGCAGACCATGGCTAAGTCTTTTGAGGTCACTGAGTTGCCAGGTACAATACACGTCCGCTATGTTCTTCGCTTTTCTCTGCGTTAGTTTTGATTTGATGGGATGTGCTATAATATTTCACTGACATCTTTTCCTCATACCACTGCTTTTCACATGTATGCAGTTAGGTCAGCCAAATTTATAGCACGCAAGCAATGGGTTGTAGCTGGAGCTGATGACATGCATATTCGTGTATACAATTATAACACAATGGATAAGGTTAAAGTCTTTGAGGCGCACACAGACTATATAAGGTGCGTAGCGGTTCATCCTACGCTCCCATATGTGCTGTCGTCGTCTGATGATATGCTCATAAAGCTTTGGGATTGGGAAAAGGGTTGGGTTTGTACTCAGATTTTTGAAGGACATTCCCATTACGTAATGCAAGTGACGTTTAATCCAAAGGACACGAACACATTTGCAAGTGCATCCCTCGATCGCACTATTAAGGTATACACGGGATTTTATGATGATAACTTGTATATTGTGTATGCTGTGTTATTAGACACTAATTATGCTTTGGTAACGCTTTGGTAATTTGTTGCTTCCAGATATGGAATCTTGGCTCCCCCGACCCAAATTTTACATTGGATGCCCACCAAAAAGGAGTGAATTGTGTTGATTACTTTACAGGTGGTGATAAGCCTTACCTAATCACCGGTTCTGATGATCACACCGCCAAGGTCTTGCCTAAAATTTTCTTCTTCTTATTTCTTTTCTGGTTAAATTTTGTGAGATAATTTGGATTCATTCTCTATCATATTGGATGCAGGTATGGGATTATCAAACCAAAAGTTGTGTCCAGACGCTAGAGGGCCACACCCACAATGTTTCTGCTGTATGTTTTCATTCTGATCTTCCAATAATTATCACAGGATCTGAGGATGGAACAGTTCGAATATGGCACTCAACTACATACAGGTAGGTTTTTATTTTTGTTCAAATTTCGTGACCATCTGTGGTGTCTGCTTTTCCCATTTTAATTGGGTCGAGTTGGATTTTAAAATTTGATTTTGAATATTGCATTTGCCTTAATCTTATGGAACTATCTTTTGGTGCCTTTCGTAAGTAGTTGATAAGCAGTAAATATTGCTCATTTGAGTATTCTAGTGGTTTATTTTTGCAGTGTGCCTTTTAACTCCTATTTGCAAATAATGCATCTGTTATGGTTCATACGAGATCTACTGGTTTCAGCATGTACTTCTGTGTATTGCTTGGTAGTTTCATTTTGGTTAACATTTTTTTTAGTGATAATTAGTTTGTAAAAAAATAATAATAATAATAGTAAACATCCTAGAATGTGGTGTTTTGAAATGCTAGTGAAGATAATCTATCAAATTGGATCGAATAATCAACACTTGCAAATGAATATACGCATTCCCCCTTGAAGATTCCAGAATTTGTATTCTCACTTCGTTAGGAATAGAGGATGATTGAGACTATGTCAGCTGATTGTCAAGTTCTAGATTCTAAAACTCACTTTATTGAACAGGCTTGAGAACACATTGAATTATGGTCTAGAGAGAGTTTGGGCTATTGGATACATGAAAGGTTCACGCCGGTGAGTCTCTAATTCTCTTACATTTTCTTTGCCTGCTTTACTTCTCTCTCTGTAGTATGAATTATCAGGGGGCTTATGTCGTTAGCACACCAGAGACATGTTGAGTTGGTTTGTGATAGTTAATACAGTCCCCTTGTCTGTTAGAATTTTTCATATATGTTTAAACCTCATATGAAGGCTTAAAACTTATTACATTTTATCTTACTATTAATTTATTTGAGATATCAGGATAGGTAGATGGGTAGAGATATGTTTTAGCTGAGCCGTATCTCATAATAGTGTACTTATTGTGTTCTCTTTTTCTTGTCGCCTCATACAGGGTTGTGATTGGTTATGATGAAGGGACCATCATGGTTAAGCTTGGTCGTGAAGTACCTGTTGCCAGTATGGACAACAGTGGAAAAATAATTTGGGCTAAGCATAATGAAATTCAAACAGTGAATATCAAGAGTGTTGGAGCAGACTTTGAGGTTTGAACTCATTTAGATGGACTCTTTGCATTGTCAAATGATATTTATGAGTGAGTGGTTTGTTCCCATCAATTGATTTTTTGAGTTTGTTTTTTTGCTTTGGATATTAGGTTACTGATGGAGAGAGACTACCTTTGGCTGTTAAGGAGTTGGGTACCTGCGATCTTTACCCACAGGTGAGATGGCACTCTTCAGTTGCAAAAAGAAGGGATAATAATGGAAACGTTGCCATTCTTCAGGATGTTCCAGATTTATCCATTTTTCTTCTTTTACCTCTCTCTCTCTCTCTCTCTCTCTCTCTCTCTACATATATATATATATAACTTTAATGTCAAATACCTTCTCTTCTTCGTCGCCGCATGATTTTAAAGTTACATGGTTGAGTTGACTAGATTTGGAACCTTCAATCCCAATTTGAATGCATGGCCATGGACTTATGGAGAAGGGGAAAAGAAGATACTTCCATGACTTTTGTTTCTCCTACTGTATTTTCAGTGTCATGAACTCCTTGTATCTCTTAGTAAATGTGGGAGAGGAGGAGAGAGAGAGGGGAGGGGGGGGGGGGGGGGGGGGGTGTGAGGAACAGGGGAAAGAGAAAAGAATTTCTTTGTCTCGAAGTCAAAATGTTAATATATACATCAAAAGTATGATATATAATGTATTGAAAAAGATCTAACTCTTTATAACTTTTATTTCAGAACCTTAAGCACAATCCCAATGGAAGGTTTGTTGTTGTATGTGGAGACGGTGAGTACATCATATATACTGCTTTGGCATGGAGAAATAGATCATTTGGTTCGGCGTTGGAGTTCGTTTGGTCCTCTGATGGAGAGTATGCTGTTAGAGAGAGTACCTCAAAGATTAAGATCTTCAGTAAAAACTTCCAGGTCTGTTTGCTATCTTTGTTTTGGAATGTTGTTTTTGTTTGGCAAGTAGTTAAACGAAAAGAAAAAAAAACATAAACTGTTGTTAGGAAATGGTTTCTTCCAATTCTCATAATTTATGAGTACGGTGCATTCTTGTTAGAGCACAGTTCTCTTTTCTTTCTTTTTCTTCCCCTAATTATTTTTTTTCCCCTTGAATGTCTTGAATGGCATCTGTGAGAAATTTGTTCTAGTGCTACTGATGTTATTTTTGTATTCTCCATCATTTATCTGTATTTAAATCGTGGTTTTAAGTTATACTGGGTGGGGGTGGGTGGTTCTTTATTACTCTTTTTATTGTCACAGACTTATTGCGTGATTGGTAAAAATTCCTCATCAATCTATATGGACTGATTTTAATGGACATGACATGCTTCAGGAAAAGAAGAGTATTCGGCCAACCTTTTCAGCTGAGCGCATTTATGGCGGGGCTCTACTGGCGATGTGCTCAAACGATTTTATTTGTTTCTATGATTGGGCTGAGTGCAGGTTGATTCGGCGAATTGATGTCACTGTGAAAGTGAGCATTTGTCCAAATACCTTGTATTTCGCATCTTTTTATTTATTGTAATTTTCATCTTCTACATTTGAATTTTTCAGAACCTCTATTGGGCCGATAGTGGTGATTTGGTGGCTATTGCTAGTGATACGTCCTTCTACATCCTGAAGTACAATGTAAGGGGGCTTCTTCTTCCTCCTGCTTGTAGGACTCTTAATATTTTAACAAGCCTTTTGTCACTTATGTGTTATATGTATGATCTGGTCCAACCCTTCCTAAGATGGAATCTCTCTTTTTTTTGTATTGCAGCGTGACGTGGTATCTTCTTATTTGGATAGTGGAAGACCTTCAGATGAACAAGGTGTTGAGGAAGCCTTCGAGCTTCTTCATGAAATGAATGAACGTGTCAGGACTGGCATATGGGTTGGGGATTGTTTCATTTACAATAACTCCTCCTGGAGGCTCAATTACTGCGTTGGTGGTGAGGTACTGCATTATTCATCCACTGGAATATTTTATACAACCAAGAACTTATGTACTCTCATTAATTTGATGAAACCATCAATATTTAATCCTGGACTTGCAACTTTAGGTTACCACTATGTTCCACTTGGACCGACCTATGTATTTGTTGGGATATCTTGCAAGCCAAAGTCGGGTGTATCTGATTGACAAAGAGTTCAAGTGAGCATGGCTTCAGTTTTGTGGTTGAAAAATTATGGCAGTTATCTTAATTTCTTAGTGATTTATGCTTCTTCTCCCTTTTACCCCTCTGTGCAGTGTTATGGGGTACACTTTACTTCTCAACTTAATCGAATACAAGACTCTTGTGATGCGAGGAGACCTAGAAAGAGCCAATCAACTTTTGCCTACAATTCCAAAGGAGCACCATAATAGGTACGTCCAAACTTTGACTTCTGTAACAATGACAATTTTGCATTTGATCAACTTTTCCTCTGATGGTATGGTAAATCATGCCTTCTATGTAGCTTTGGATCAGTTCTTTTTCCCCCCTAATTAAAAAATATCTTGCGACTTTTGGTTATCAAAATCTTTCTTGGATCCTAAGACCTGACTGTTTAATCTATTCTAATGTGTAGCGTGGCTCATTTCTTGGAATCACGAGGAATGGTAGAGGAAGCACTTGAAGTGGCCACTGATCCTGATTACAGATTTGACCTAGCCATACAGCTTGGTAGACTAGACATTGCAAAGGTAAGTCTGCGTGATTTTCTCAGGGAGGAATTTTAATTATTATGGGGGATTTTGTTTACTTAAAATGGGAGAGTGAGTTTCGAAGCTATTCTAGTGATAATTACTTTTAACAGTTTTCTTCCAAACTCTATTTTGCAGGAAATTGCCTCTGAAGTGCAAAGCGAGTCCAAATGGAAGCAATTAGGAGAACTAGCTATGTCTACTGGAAAGGTGTTCTTGTTATTTGTGTGTCGTCCTCTCTCTCACACACGCGATAAAAATTTTCTTACACTAAGTTGCCTTATTTCAGTTGGAGATGGCCGAAGAATGTTTGAAGCATGCTGTGGACTTGAGCGGTTTGCTACTGCTTTATTCTTCTTTAGGAGACGCTGAAGGGATATCTAAACTTGCAGCCCTTGCTAAAGAGCAAGGAAAGAACAATGTTGCATTCCTTTGTTTATTCATGTTGGGTCGTTTGGAAGATTGCCTTGAGCTCTTGGTGGAAAGGTAAGTCCCTTGTATGCCTTGAATATAAAATAGATGTCATGCAAATAGCAATTATGATTATTGATGTATTGAAGTGTTTGCTATCACTAGTTAAACTGTTATGCAACAACCCTTTTTTTTGGCAGTAAGCGGATACCTGAGGCCGCTTTAATGGCTAGGTCTTATCTTCCAAGCAAGGTCTCAGAGATAGTTGCTATTTGGAGAAAAGATCTAAATAAGGTAATGTTCTATGGCACCTTTGTTTTTATTTTTTTGGTGATGCTATAGTACCTTTATTTTATTTACATGTCCATGTTGCTTACCTTGGATTTTTAACTACCACATGTAGGTTAATCCAAAAGCTGCCGAGTCATTGGCTGATCCTGAAGAGTATCCTAATTTATTTGAGGATTGGCAAGTTGCCCTTTCTGTTGAATCTAAAGCTGCAGAGACAAGGTAGTTTTCTGCTGCTTCTTTGTGTCTTTGTGTGTGCCTTATTCCACGTTGCAAATAATTTTATTTTTTTCCACACCATTTTGTATGACCGAGCTTGGATCTCTTTTTATAGCTCCTCCAATGATCACATTTAAATTGTCTTTTTGCTTAAGAATATTAAGTGTGGCCTACTGTTTTATGTGGCTATGATAAGATTTTGTTTTCATCTCCTTTGAATTGCTTTGTCGGTACATGGTGTCTACTAATTTTACTCTCTGGTTGTTTTCCAGGGGTGTTTACCCTCAGGCAGAGGAATACTTAGAATATGCCGATAAATCGCACATGACCCTCGTGGAGGCTTTCAGGTATATGCAACTGGAAGAAGAGGAGCCTCTTGAAAATGGTGATGCCAACTATGAGGTACATGCAGGGATGCGAGTTTTCTTATTGGTCAGAATATAATATTTCATTTCTGCTGCCAATGTCTTTAGATTGGAGAACATTTGCATCACCTTTAGTAACTCCTGCCCGTATATTTTTGATGTAATGTATGTTTTATCCATTAGATGGTTGGTACCCATTAGATGGTAATATATGGATTAGTGAACGGCTGTTAGGTTCCAACCTTGACACTTGTTTGCAGAGCTGATCGGCTGATTTAAATTTCGTGACATTTAGTGGTGTTTGTCTAGTTGGATTTTTCTTAAAATCATGCTGCCTTCTCTGACTTTTGATATGTTATATGACGAGGTAACTGAACAGAAGGGTGAAGAGGCTGTTAAGGAACAGAATGGAGAAGATGGAAGTCAAGAGGAGGCTGTTGTAGTGGATGCTGATTCTACAGATTTTGCAGTACTTGTTAATGGTAACGAGGCAGACGAAGAGTGGGGTACGAATAATGAAGGAGCCCCGTCAGCCTAAAAGGAATTGGTTGGGCCAGTGTGAAAATCCAATTTTGTCTCTGGTGATTAATTGATCTAAAGTGCCATCTCTAACTCCCATACTTTTTTTAAACCTTTCCGCTACAACTGCAACTAACTGAAATTATACTAAAATTTTAGTAATCTCTCAAAAACTTTCTGTTTTTCAACCTATGCTAATTAATTGAAATTATACTAAAATGGGGACCCTCTTACATGCTTTATGCTTTTATAGTATGGACTGCTTATGAGCTGTGTTGTTCTAACTAAGTTTTCGTAACTAAGTTTGGCATAAAGTTATTCTCCTGCAAACTAACATGTAAAATTTTGCAGTATTTAATTGCTAATTATTTCTTCCCTTTCTTTTGTATGCATATTTATTTGTTATTTGACTCGCTTCTTTTCTTTTCTCTCTTTTTTTTTCAATGTTTGTGTTACTGCTTGCGAAGTTTTCTTTGTCCTCTTGTTTGTATTCTCTGGATTTCTTATCTCATTAGGGACATCCTTAATGGGTGAATGAACTATTCCTAAATTAAGCTTGGTGATTTTTCCTCTTATATTCTTTCCTTTTGTTTAGTAGTTAATAAATATAATCTTTCCCTCTGCTTGATCTACTTGTGACATGTTCTACGTAGCAGGCAGTCCAAATGACCTTAGTACAAATGACGGTTTAATTTAATATGTTTTACTATTATTGTCTCTCTCCTTTTGTGTCTCTCTTTCTCTTTCTCTTTTTTCTTTTCACTTCATTAGTTCTGACTCGCTTTTTTACTGTTGACAGTGCTTACGCCAAACCACTAGGTCCCTGTGAAGATTCTCGATCCAGCCATTTGGATCCCTTACTTAGGTGAGACAGACACATCTTTGAATAAAAATTTTGTGTAGTACTTATATTTTGAATGCACTTTTGTTGAGCAGTAACCACTTGTGTTGTATTTGGTAGATAAAACAACGTACAGTGTCTGAACATTTCCTAAATAATATAGCTTTGCTAGGTGAAAAATTATCGTTTTAGTACATGCTATTACACCTGCTATATTGAGTGTTTAGAGGAGCAAGAAAAGGATCACTTGTGAAATGTCCTCTCACTTTCATGCAAATAGTTTTGTTTAGTTTTTTGGTGATTTACATAGTCCCTTTTCATCCGTCATCCTGATGCGATATGTATTTATATTTTGATGGGTGGTGACGACAGGTCTCATTGAAGAAGGCTAGAGAAGAGGTGAATTTACGGATCGATTGTCTCTGTTACCAAGTGGCGTGGCTCTCATTGCAAGTTGCATACATTGGCGAGCACAATATGAATAGTTTCATAGCTTCAGTTAGTTGGCTTTTTTTCGACTGCTATTTTAGCATATTCTTTGAGGCTTTTCTTTCCTCCTAAAATTTTCTTGTGCCATTGTGAATGTAGAAAGAACTGATCTAGCGATAATTACCCGTTTCCAGTTATTTTGATTCTTACATAAATTTTTAGTATGTGCTCCACCGTAATTATATTTGTGGGAATTTTTTTTATGACTCGGGGATGTAAACATCTACTTATAAAAATATATAATGTATCACAATAACATGTGCGATTGTTGCTTGACTTTGCTTACTGCAACTTTTTTCCGTTCTACACTAAAAACCCTCGTTAATTTGTGTGCCACAAGATTGCCATGAATACCGTGGCAATATGATAGTTCTCAGTGAATCTAAACCTTGTATATGCTTGTCTTTAACTTTTTATCCTAATTTGTTATTTGTTCCTGAACTAGTACTTTCGGTCTAAACTTTCTCAGACATTTCCAAGTGATTAGGGAATCCAATTCCCCAACGCAAAGCAATTGGTTTTGGCGGTCATTGTATTGGGGCCTTTAAGAATGAGATGCATGTAAAGCGCGACCTTTTTAAGTGGGAAAAATAATCAATATTTAAAATAAGAACCAGATTGCATCTTTTGGTATTTGAAATTTAAGATGTTTGAGAGATTAGTTTAAACCATCAGTTTGAGTTTAAGAATTGTCGCATGTAACAGTTATATTGTATATAACATATGAGAGTTTTACACTGTTTACAGTTCAAACTAATGATTTGAACCACGTTTCTAAACTCTCTAATTTATCAGCCGAAAGGAAAGCACTTTAACACATTTTTTTTTAAAGGACTCCTCAATAGCTTTTCATTTCTTTGTTTTGCTTCTATTATCGTTGGGGGAAGCGCTGAGATAGACATTCGATTCACTTAATCCGTTTGGTAAATGGATTTGAATTGATGATTTGATTTGAGTTAGTGTGATTTAAATTAGGATTTGAGTTAGTGATTTAAATTGTTATCCGAATTGATATTTAAATGTGTATTTAAGTTTTAAGCTGAATATAAAAAAATTGAAATTTGTGTTTAGAGAGATAATGAAAGTAGTTTTTGATTTATCGATTAATCTAATAAAATCTTAATGTTAACTATCTTAAAAAATATGCAATATGGATTTTAATTTATTCATCTCTTCACTACAAACACAATGAAACAAGAATCATCTCAATTGGATAACAAATGAAAAAGTTATGATTTTTTTTCCTCAAATGTAAAAGGGAGAATTTTATTTTTTTACTATAGTAGAGATATCCGAGTATCAAAAGTTTAAGAGAAGTCAAAACTTTAAAAATTTGGATTCTTAATACTCAAAAGATTTAGATTTTGGAGAAAAAAAACACGTATCAAAAGGATTTTTAATACTCGAATCTAAATTTGAGTACAAAAAATCCAAAGAGTTCTTGAAACAAACAAACCTGCGCATCAAAAATTTCACAAAATTTGAATGGTATTTAATTGATAAAACTCTTAAAATAAGTTTTTATTCAAAGGAGCAAAAGCCTAAACCAAATCTAATTTCTAATTTGAAAATAAATCTAATTCTTACTATAAACGTAATAAAAGCTAATTTAAAATTTAAAATTTAAAATTATAATAATCCTAAGATTAGTAAGAAAAGATTATCAAGAGAAAATTAAGCTACATAACAAAATTTCTACGGTGAAGTTGAAATTTAACAGTTTTTAGAATATTTCATAAATAACAAAAATTATATAATAATCAAGTTAATGATGTCATCTTTTACCCTATATAATTATACAATAATTATTTTAATAATATTAATATTATTATTTTTGAATTATTCTCAAAATTTTATTATATTTCAATTTCATCCTTCCAATTTTGCTTAGCGTAAAAGGGCCAAACTTTTCATGAAAGCCCAGTACATGATTGGAACAGCTCATGGATCTCATCTGCCCTAGTTGCACGTGTCGTCAACATAAAATAGAAGCACGCAAATCCTATAAAACCACGTATAGAAATGAATATGAAAAACAAAGCCCTTGTTCACATTGCTGCTGCAAAATTGAAGCCCTTTTCTTCCTTTATTCCGTAGCTGAAACGTTTTAAAACGAAACCCTCGCACTCAAGACTGCTATATCCAAAACCCTTACCAATATAATATAATAAAAGTAATTAATTAAAAAAACCAATAATTATCAGCGTATTGATAAAATTCAAAAATTGAAACCCCATTTAGTTCCGGATCTCTCTAAAAATTTCTCGCTCTTTCCTTTCCTCTCCAACCGAATCTTCCCAGATTCTGCTTCAGTTTCGTTCTCGGTAAGTTCTTAATCCAACCCCAGCCCTTTTCGCTTATTTTCTTTTTTCTTCTCGAAATTATTTTTTTATTCTAATGAATATTATTACAAAGATTAGTACTTTCATCTTTGGTCATGTGCTTTTCCCTTTTCATTTTTCGTTGAAATTCTCTCTGTGGCTCATTTCCGTTCTTTTTCTTTCTTTTTTAGTTAGGAGTTTGCTGATTTTCTCTGATTTTACCGATTATCCAGTTCTCTGTACCTTGTATCTTGCTTGACATTTGGGGGCTTTATCTCTTGCCTTCTGTTTGGCTACCGAGAAAATGACTGAAACGAAGTGAATTTGAATGGAAATTAGCTCGTAATGAATGAAACACTATATGAAATGAACCATTATGTTTTTGGTGAGTTATTTGGGATTCGGCCTAGTCAATTATTCTTACCGTCGACGCTAAAATTCCCCGGGAGCAAGAATTTTTCTTGTCTTATTCTGTTTCGCCTTGCCTTTATTTTAGTTCTTTTCTTGTATTTGTATTTTGAATTTTTATTTTCTAGGTCATTGAAAGGGTCGGCTTATATGTACTCATAATTTTATTTTATTATGCTTAAAAGGTAAAATTTATAAGAATAGGTTTTAAAGGCTTCATTGAGTTCGTTTCTTTATATGAAATTTAGTTTTGAGTGTTCTTTTGCTTTTCTTGGGTTGTTAGAATTTAATCGTGTTTAGGCGGACCTGTTGAGGATTTAATTTGGGTTTTATGATGTGAAAGGTTCAGATTAAAAGGAAATGAGTGTTGATTTTCAAAATATATATTGCTTATATTTTTGCTGGAATTTGGAGTGGTGATAATTTTGCTATTCATTGCCAGTCAAATGTTGGTAAAAATAATTGGAACAATTGGAAGTTTTAGGTTTCAACTGGGTAAGGAAACGACTTGGTTTTTGGTGTGCGAAGAAAATGGAAAGCAAGAAATTATGTCTGTTATAGTCCGTGGATGTTAGTATTAATGGATAGAAAAAGAAGGGAGGGAAGAATATGTGCAAACCTTATTTACGTGGTCTGACTAAGCGGAGATATAGTCAACAAAAGTAAACGAAAAAAATCATTTGTCTAAATTTAAATCTTCTGGTCAGTGAATATAAATGCTAACAATTCTGTGGCAAATCTAGCCTATTTGTCTTGGCCTACGGATCTTCTGGTTACTAACTTATGAATCCTCTTGGTTATGTTGTTTGCTAATTATATATCTGGAAAAAAAAAAAAAATCTGATGATTTGCAGATTCGAGCATACGTAGGATCTTGAGAGGTTTGCGAACTAAATTCTAGTTTTGGGGGTTTATTGCCGTGATGGCTGATGCAGAAAATGCCCTTCCACCCTCAAAGAAGAGGGCTGCTGGAAGGGAAATCTCTCGAGATAACCCTGGTCTTGATGATGAGGAAGGTACATCCGAACAGGAAACTGGGACTTTTAAAAGGGCCAGTGATGAGGTCTTGGCTACTAGAAGAATTGTCAAGGTTCGCCGCCAGCAGCCGACCTCTGCTCCCTCATCCAATCCTTTTGCGGGGATCAGATTGATCCCTTCTACTGAAGCCAGTGCAAACAAATCTGAAGTTAAAGCAGAAGCACAAGTTGCTGGTGAGAAAGCAGTTTTGGATGATGTAGATGGAAAGACAAAGTCCGACGGTGAGAATGAAAAAGGCAAAGAAGAGGAGAGTAAGCAGTCCAAAGTTGAGGACAATGAGGCTGAGGTCAAGGCCGAGGCCACAGCTGAGTTGAAGGCCGAAGGTGAGACTGAGTCTAAGGCGGAAGCTGAGTTGAAGGGTGAAGGTGAAACTGAATCCAAGCCTGAAATCGAGTCTAAGGCCAAGGTGGAATCTGCTGCAAATGAACAAGATTCTGCAGAGGAGAAAAGTAGCACTGACACTGATGAAGTGAAACCTGTGACAGTGAATGAACCAGCTGCTGAAGAAGACGAGACTGAAAACGATAATAAGAAAGATGGGAAAACAGAAAACGCAGATCCAAGTGTAGAAATTTCTCCTTTGAGCTCATTTCAACAGCTTTCGAGTAGTCAAAATGCTTTCACTAATCTTTCTGGAACTGGTTTTTCCACTTCTACATTTTCCTTTGGCTCTATTGCAAAAGAAGGATCTGTCTTCAGTACTAATACTGGTTTGGTGTTTGGTTTGAAAACCGACCAACCTGCTTTTGGTCTTGGTCTCTCTAACAATGGAAATCCTTCCCTTTTTGGCACGTCATGCACCTCCGTTGCATCCAAGAGTGAGAGAAGCAGTTTTCCATCAATGCAAGAGGTTGAAGTTGAAACCGGGGAAGAAAATGAGGAAGTTGTTTTCAATGCCGACTCTGTGTTGTACGAATTCATAGACGGAGGCTGGAAGGAACGTGGAAAGGGAGAAATCAAGATCAATGTTTCAAAGACCACGAAGGACAAAGCCAGACTTCTCATGAGAGCAAGGGGAAATTACCGGTTGATTTTGAATGCCAGCCTCTTCCCAGACATGAAACTCACAAGCATGGACAAGAAGGGCCTAACCTTTGCCTGCATGAACAGCACCGGGGAAGGTACAAGCGGGTTCTCTACATTTGCTTTGAAATTTAAAGACCCTTCCATTGTGGAAGAATTTTGCACTGCCGTTAACACGCACAACGGCAAGACAGGGCCTGCGGTTCTGAAGACACCGGAGAACTCCCCCAAGGCTTCTGATGAGTGAAAGTCGTCCCTTGCTCATGTCCGGATATTTCTCTGGTGAAGCTTGCCATTCCCTATGGTAACTACTGTCATCTTTCATTGCAAACAACAAAAGAAAGTCATTTAGAATTCGGCCATAATAAAGCCCCCTTTTGTAGCAGAGTTATATACATGTTCGTTTTGTTGTAGTTCTGTCCACCGTCCGGTTCAGTATTTGGGAAGTGTTGAACTTCAAGTTTGGATAAAAATTTCTTGGGTCCAGACAGCATAAAGCGAAGTCAGGTTGAATGTTTGACACAAGTTTTTATAGTTGGGCTATTATGGATATGAGGTATATTTAGACTCGCATTTCATGGTATGAAATATTTTCCTTTCCTCAACTGAATGTATGTCACTTAGCTGTGCTAGTCTCTTTAAAGAATATTGTTCAACGGGTTACTGTCACTCAATGCAGCTGTCATTTTGCTTTTTGTTTTTGTTTAGTTTATGGCAAAATAATTAGAGAAATACAGCGGAGAAGCCACTTTACTAGCGTCAACCTGCATGGTGGTTATCATCATCATCATCATCTAAAAGAATTTTTTGCGTTTGTGCCTTGTGAACTTTTTCATGATAATTTAGCTTCTGTATTTTTGAAGAGTAGTAATCAACCTCAACTGTTGAAAAAGTCAAATTTTAGCAAATTGCACGCCATTTAAGGGATTATACGGTTAAAAAAATAGATTTTTTGGGTAATGGAGTATCAAACGACAAAAAATTAAGATAATTACGATTATGTAATTGAAGTTAACGGCTACTACTTTAAAAACTTGAAAATTTAATTATTAAGGGTGAAAGTGTCCAAGTGTCAATAAGATTGTTGCTAAAGTCTCTTCATCATCTTTTATTTTACTTTCTTTTTCTTCAGAAAATCTAGTCTAGCTAGAGAATGCCTGTCTCTGGAACGGCATAAAAATCCATGTTCCTGAAATAGTATAAAATTGTTGCTCTCAATTTATCTCTATACATGCATAAAGAAGGTCAAAGTTTTAAGGAAAAGGCTTCACTGGAGTGGCATAAATATATATATATATATATATAGATATATATGCTCTTTAAAATAGTATTACGCTTTGCTCCCAATCTCTCTCATTACATCTTGAAATGGTCAAAATTGTAAGCGTTAGAGAACAAGAGCGTAAATTAGGAGCATATTATTTTTGGGAGTTTCTCCTCAACTACCTTTTGGGTAAAGTGCTGGTAGTGCTTTGGGCCTTGTTTCCGGTACAAGAATTGAAGGGTAGGTTTCATCTCTCTAGTCTGCTCTAAAGACCACTACTTTACAAACAAACTTTTTGAGGTTATATTTAGCACTTCTATCTTTAGTCCATGACCTTTAAAATGTCTCAAATTTACTTCCCGATTCATTAGTTTGTTTTAGTTTTAATCTTTTTTTATCAGTTAGATGTTTTAAAAATAATAAAATATAAAAATAGTGCTAAGAGAAAATAGTATTTCACTAATAAAACACAAAAGATGCACGTAATTCTGATATAAAAATATAAAACAAAAGGTTATTTATCTTTTCATACCTTATATTTTAAGTTTATTTAAATACTATATCTTTAGTTTTTGATCTCATTGAGTATATACCTTTAGATTAGATTTAATACTTAAATTTATACATTATCTCAGTTAATAGTTTATTTTGACTTTTAAAATGACTAAATTATCCTTAAGTAAAAGAGAAAAAAAATCAAACTTTCAAAAAATAAGAAGAAAATAAAAACAAAAACAAAAACATACAAAACAGTTATTTTTAAAGTATTTTATGTATTTTGAAGTCAAAATCTTAGTACAAAGTGTTCTGGATTAGGAAGCAACTCTCATAGCAGCTCTTGAAGGCCGCATTTGCCTCTCCTTCTAGCACGCCCAATACCAACAGTCCTGTCAAAATTCCCCTCCATAATCTTCTCATCTCTTCCATCTTTTTTTTTTTTTTTTTTCTCTTTTTGCGTTAAGATATAATGTCCAAATTTTGTTTTTTCTTTTTGTAAGAGTACATGTATAACTTCAATACACTCACGTATATAGGTAGAGAATAGGGTAGACTTGGTGGGTGTGGAGATAAATTAAGTAAAGAGAATGACCACGTAAACCGGTGTCGTTTGTGAAAAGTTGAGAACAAGTGGTAGTGGAAAATGGGAAGCAACAAATAGATTGACATGAGTCAATTCGGTCAATTTAATCCAGTCTAAATCAGTTTTTTTGGAAAATTTCATTCAATTCAATCTGATTATAGCGTGTCATTTGAATCCAATGAAATTAAGGTCGGTTTGGATTCAATTGGACCAATTTGTTATGAGCTTGAGCCAAACCTTTGAATTTTCTCCCCCCAATTTTTCGCCGTTGTTTTTAGTTTTTCTTTTGAGTTTATCTGTTAGAACTTCGTGGCATAATTATAATGCTAGTGTTGAAAAAAAGAAAGAACCAATTTTCAAAGATCCAAATAGCATATAAACTCCAACTCAAAGAAATGAACATAGATAAACTAGGCGTTAAGGTTTTTGTTAGGTTTTCCGTAGGAAGTTTTGATTGGGTGTGTGAAAGGGTGTGAAAAACATAATTTAGATTTTAGACTAATGATATAAATTATGAATGTATATAACGTATATAGAGAGGTCGAATTGGTCTGAATCAAGTATTTTAAAAGTAAAATAAGCATCCAATCTCATCTAATCCAAGTTAGCTTTCATGAATTTACATCTAATATAATCCAATTGAGGTCGAGTATTCATTAAAAATAGATTATATTAAATTAAATCCATCGGTTTGATCGGTTACTTAGATTTGATAAGCCCGCTTACACCGTATTTTTATTGACCAGTTTAACATGAAATGATTTAAACCCATACGACTAAATAAGTGTTTTATATAATCTAATCATATATAATAGGATGTGTAGTTTAATATAATTTAAATAGAAACAATATGATTTCCCAATTTATAAGTGATTGAATTTCGTAAGTTTGTTTCTCTTGAAAAGAAAAATAAATTGATTAATACACGTGTTAAATGAGTCATAATCGTGCATAATCATGGCAACTATATATTCATCATACCAAGTTAGATTGAGTTATCATGTAATTTTCTGGTTGACTTTTTTAATGAATGAACCCTGATTTTTTGACATGATTGATAAATAAGTTGACACAAAAACGGTTATTTAATATGATATGTATTTATGAAGGCTAATAAAATAGTAAACTACTTGGCTATTTATGCTCTAGATCATAGATATATTTTGTTGGACAACTCTCTTCTATTTTAATTTAATAACAACAATTTGTAATGCAATATATATATATATATATATATATATATCTTCCATTAATTTTTCCTTCTACAATAAAAGGAAATTATTATGACAAATTCAACAAATAATGAGGCACAAGGGCAGAACCCGCTTTAGACGGACTTGAAGGCATCACTTAACCTCTAATCAATTAGTCAATATTTTGTGAAAATATTTAGAGACAGAAAAAAGAAATCAAAGAATTTCAACACATGTTTAGAAAGGACTTGTAAGGTTTTTGGTTGTACAAGTTGTTGGAGCAGTGGTTCAAACAGCCTTCCATCTTTTTTCCGAATCTGCCATATACATTCTTATAATTTATAAGCTATTTTCAAGATAAGAACATAAACTAGAAAAAAAAAAAAAAAAAGTCCCATAAATTAAAATAGAGAAAATGGCTAAACTTGATATGCATAACATACAAAGACCACAAAATTCAAAGGGTTTTTTTTTTTTTGGCTTAATAATCTTATATCGAACTACTTCAGTGAAAAACTCTACCAATAATATATATCAGTGGGTATATTTTTTGATTGTCATATACAAATTGGCTAATTGATATGGTTAAAAGAACATACCATTATATAAATCATCACAAGCATTCGGAGAGCAACTAAGGCGGCAATGATTAGGGATCAAATTATTATCAGTTTATCCAACAGGAATGCCACGTTGCTTCAAGCATTTCCAGGCACATGGCAAGAATTTCGTTGGCACATAAGGGATCATTTTCTTCGCATCTATAATGCATTTGAAATAGCACCCTGCATAGTATTTGTCAGACCATGCTATTGTTTCCCCAAAAAATAACCCCACAAGACCACTACGACAATTTCCTTCATATTCCACCCCATCAGCGTGATTACTTTTAACAGGTTTTTTGGGCCCAAATTCAAGGCCTAGTTGTTGTTGTTGTTGTTTTTTTTTTTTTTTTTTTTTTTTTTTTTTTTTTTTAATACCATGTGTGTAATTACTCCATGATCTTAATATTAAACATGCTTTAACATAAAATACTTAAATTGTAGAATTTTTTTTTTTTTTGTTTTCTAACATGAAATCTTAGTAATGAACTCTTAGCATATATTTTTTTTAAAGAAATGATAATTATTTCTTCAAAGTTAGTTTCATAAATCTAACTTAATAATATTTTCTTAAACATGATAATAATAATTTTATAAAACTTTTCTTTTAAATGTAAAGATAATTATTTAAAAATTACTTTCTTTAAACATTTCTTCATTTAAATGAAAATATATCTAAAACAATTCTACATTAAATATCGTTATAAATTCCTAATTTAAATGCTCTTTAAATCCTTCCTAAAATTATCATTCTATTTTTTTTATAATTTATTATGTTAAAATAAACATATTATTTCTTAAAACTTGTTTTTTTAAACTTAACATAGTAATAATTTCTTATAACTTATTCTCTTGAGTATAACAAATTAGTTTCTTTAAGCATGTTATTTTGAACTTTCACAATAATAAATTTATTAAACATATTCACTAAAATCATTTCTTAATTTAACGTAAAACTCCTATAAATATTTCTAATTCTAAATAATCTTATAATTTCTTACTTTAACATTTTTTTTTATTTGTCGCATTTTTTGTTGCAACATTGTTAAATCATAAAATTCGTTAGACCATGGGTGTATAATTACAACCTCGGTTTTCAAGACATACTTATGAAATCTCGTTTACTTTTTAATATATTTATAATTTTGAAAAATAAAAGTGTGCATAATTTTATAAACTAAAAATGCAAAAATATTGCATTTACGTGAGCGATATCCATTCACAACTATATCATTCGTCCACCACTCACCATTGTTCATCAAGTATCACTAACAGGTTTTCTTACCAATAGCATGAATATACTTAAATTAGTTTTCACTCAGCAAGTAGGAAATTAGACGTATAACATAATTAAAAATCATTTAACAAAAACACACATGAATATTTTATGCTTGCTTGGCAATTCATTTTATGCTTAATTATTTAAGCATTAACTTATCTTTTAATTGGGCGCAAGTGATTGTACCGGTTACATGCAATTTTTAGGAAGTCAGGGGTTGTGAGATCCGCAACGACCCCAAGTTCATAAACTTATTGAAGCCTCCTCCTAAGCCGAGGGTTGGTATGATACCTTTAACTTGTCTTATAGGTTTCACTTATCTAATTGTGTATATGTAGCATAACATATTATTACATAGCATCACAATTTCATAAATCATAAACCATAAATCGTAAACATGTTTAACTTAAAAGTGACTAAACAAATTTATTGTCGCATACATCACGTATTAATCATGACATAATCAGAACATAGCATGATATGACACGACATAAACATAATAAATCATAATCATATTATAACATTACACGATATGATAAATCACAAATCATGCATTTTATAATTTTTTATAAAAAACATGTAAAATAATTTATTTAAAAATTGTTCATACTATAAGCGATATTCCTACTTACCTAGATTTCAAGCTAAGCGTATCTAGTTGTATCATGTTTATTCTACAGTCTAGGCTACCTCCTCAAAATTAGTCCTAGAGGAATCGTGGATGGCTAAAAATGCTTTTTAGAGATACATAATTGTTGGAAACGTCATCTCGACTCTGTTACTGTGGTCTGCGTTGCCTCGATCCGCGTACAATTGGTACTAGACAATTTTCAATAGAGTAGAATCAGCTTGAATGGAGGGCACCATCTTGTCTAAAACGTCAAAATAAGTTAGGAGGTAGTCTCATATCATCGATCAAAGGTCAAGAACATGAGACCCAAGGTTCGTCGAAACCAACCACTTGTAAAGGCACGTGTGGCGGCTTCGAGCCTACGTTGGTGCTAAGACTTTGGCTCCAATCATGTTTGGACCTTTTGAATTCATTGGTGTAGCCAATTTCACTGAAATCGGCCTATAATAGCACATATCAAAGACACATCGACGGCATAAAGATGGGGACTCCAATCTCTAATCTCTGATGAAGGAACCCCAAAATTGATTTATGGGTTGTGGTCATCACGTCATTTTGAGTGTTTCCCTTAAGATGGGGCTACTCAACACCATCAAAAATGGCATAATCGAAGTGACTCATGGCGGCTCATGACAGCGTTCATGGGTCTCCACCGTAAGTGGTTATTTTCGTGCAACTGACAGAGGCATCTCGCTCCCTGTCAGTTTCTGATTTGAATGGCACCATTGGTGGGTCTCGCTGTTGCTTGGATTGCCGAAACGGTGAAGCTTGCGACGGTTTCTGACAACATACATCGTTCTTTATCATGCCGTGGTGGTTTTGCTCAGTTTTCGAGTGGATCTCATCCTCACATCCTTCTGAGTCCTTTGAGATGTGTGTTATCGACCACCTGCTCTAGCATGGCAGCAATCCATGGAGGCATATTGGCATACGACGGCGGGGCTTGGGAGGGCCTTTCCAACTACCGTTGAGGTACAACAAGGGATGGATCTTGTTTATCTCGTCATGGTGGTCATGTAGGAATAAAAATCTCGCCGATTGAATGCCGGATAGTGAAGATATCTAGTCGAAAAGGAAGTGGGTTTCCACGAACTTTGACCGAAGAATGTGGCTCCCTCCGATAGAGTTGACGTCGGGCGTCGGCATAACATCTTGTTAGAACTAGCTCATCATGATCTTTCCCTTGGTGCAAGAACTATTGAAAACTAACACCAGATTCTACACTAGAGTTAGAGGAGAGAGAGAAAAGAGAGAAAGTAGAGAGTTGATTTTTGATTGGTTGAATTTCTTTTATCTATGTATAATAGACATTTTCATTGGTCCTTGGAGTTTAGACTGTGTCGTGATCTGTTGATTAAATTTTTTATCTGTAAACTCTATAATTTTTGTAAAAGTAATCATCTTGTTAAAACTGTAATATTCTTGCTCTTTAAAAATAATTAATAAATTCTAATTCTCTCACTGTATTATTGCCTTACTAAAATCTTCATACTGTCATAAAATCATTTTCATGAATTTGTTCATACTTTATGGATTTCTTGATTTTGTTATGAAATGATAAACTCTAACACTATTATCTCCAAAATCAATTATTAATAATTTTCACTGTTTTTTTAAGAATAAATTTCTATCTTCAAGAGCTTCGATCAAATCTAAAATTCTATTTTTTGATCAAAATAATATTTTGTAAATTCTAAAACTTTAAAGTGCTAACTTATAAGTAAATAAAACATATATTTCTTTCATTGTAATTTTATTCTTTTGATAGCTATGTTTTTATGCTTAATATGACAACATACAATAAACGTATAATTTTATCATGAAATTGATAGTCATAAATTATAATTTTGTAAATTAAATTATCTGTAAGTCAATTTAATTCAAGCTCTAAGCTTAGCACAATTTCGTGCTTTACGATATAACCCAAATTGTTTTTCATAAAAAGCCATTTGTGGGTCCATATCTAATTTATGGACTTTTTTAAAAAAAAAAAAACTTTTCTTAATCATATTATAGATTTGAAGGTAATCTATTTGTGATATTCCATTGAATTAGAGGCTTGTCAATGTTTGTGGACTCTATTAACATTCTCATTTTTTTTTACTATTATTATGATTATTGTTACTATAATAATAATAATAATAATAATAATAATAATAATAATAATAATAATAATAATAAACTTTATGTAATTACTAATGTGTACAGTAGCTAACTGTATACGTCTAGGATATTGGAATTCTTGTACTTCCAAAAATCCTTATGGCTTTACTGAAACTTTTATCATGCTTTATGATCTTATTAAAATCGAGATCGATCTTATATTCAAGACTTTTATGCTCACTATTTTCTAATTCTTGGTGTTAAGCTGATGATCTTATATTCTATTGCTAAACAGCCATCATATAGGAATTCTATATAATTGTCATGAATCAGAAATATTTTTTTATCAATTAATTTCAATTTAAATATTCCAATTGAGATCCTTATAAAAGTCATTACTTTGATTTGTACACAGAGTTATTGAATCATAAAAGTTTATTTAGCACACCGAATAATTATTTTAATTATCTAAATGTACTATTGTAACATTCATTTTGTCATATGTTTCATACATAAAGTACATAAAATTATGCATTTATAACATTATTTATTTTTAAAGTCTTATAGCTATTAAAACTTTTAAATTGCACATTAATTGAGCAAATTCATAGTCATAAATCGTGATTTAGTTGTTGTGAATTTTCCAGGCATTATAGAAAATTTCTAGCTTTGAATTAAATTCTTACATAAATTTATTTTTATAAATTCTAAACTTGTACTTTTTCATGTATTTAAGGGTGTAGTTGTAGAAAAATCTTTAATTAACTATACTTATTAATTTTTGATTTTTTCTGGACATTATAATTTATTGGAAAAATCAATAGTATTGCATTAAATGTGCATGGTAAATAAGGTTGTTGGTACTAAAATTAGCACGAATGTTGAACAAATTCCTCAAGGGCAGTATATATACGACAATATGACAAAATTAGGAAGGTGACTTGTTGTATGTCCCATAAATTAAACAAGAATAGCAGTAATAATAATCTATAGACAAGAAATCTAAAGGACAGATGCTAATTGATTAAATCATGTTCCAGGAGAAAACCACAAACATTAAAAAAAATATATTAATTTTGAGCAGAAAATTTGAAAAATTGATTATAAGGGTGCGCCTACAAACCAAAAATGATTGAAGTACTTCATAGGAATGCATTACGTCTAGCATAGAAGCAATAATCCATACACTCACCATAACACCATGTTGACCTAGGATCTCCCAACATCCCACACTTCTTACATCGATAATAACACATATTGTCACGAGTCACATGTTGACTGAAAACATGGTATAACATTATATACAAGTCACATTTATAAAATGAAACAAAATAGCAAAACAACATTTACATTTTGTTCAACAGCAGAGAAAAATATTACACAAGCCAATTGATTCCCATCTTCGAAAAAAAAAAAATTTTTAATCACCCTCACATGCTTGACTTAGAATCTTGCCTCATCTTCTAGAGCTCTCCAAATGGATTGCCTCCAAGGGTAGAAAAGGAATTCTGGGTGGTACTTGGCTCCTGACTTGTGTATATGCTGCCAAAAGCAGAAGTATTGAAGCCCCCAACTTCATGTCTGAAATGTCATCAACAAAAAAGAAAATGACTTATTACATTTATTATCTTTGTTTCAAGAAGAATTTCGATGTACTAGATGAGATAAAGTATGATAAAAAGTATGTTTACCGCAGATAAAGCATATTCCCTGGTATTTGTGGCCAAGTTTGTGTAGCTGAAGATCATTAAATAACAAAATTTAGGCACTCTCAAGAAAACAAATTCAAGAGAGACAATAGACAAATATTAAAAATTAATTTACTTGTAGGAATTCTCCAGGGGCAACATTGTTGTGGCTGAACAGCTTTGTAAGGAGGTGATGAGAGTTGCCAATATGCCATGGGAGGAAACTGCCGGAGAAAATTTTGTTACTAAAATGGTCATAGATTATAAGAACAATGCTAGGGACATCAGTGGTGTCTAGCACCATACATTAATAAAAGGTGGGTCTCACGGTATAGGCCAGCCTATAGATGGGACAATGGGACAATATTTTATGAGTTATGGTGTTAGATATTTTTTGTGCTCTCAAGCATTTTCATATTCTAAAACCCTTTGTGAACTGATTGTTTTGACTACCTAACTTTCCTAGTATAACTCTTAATAATAAACACATGAAATGTTATCAGTTCAGACAGCTATGAAATCCTTCCTACCGTTTGGGATTGAACAGGGCTTGAGTCATAGCTCATGTCAAAAGGATTTGTTGATTTTGATCGTTGGTAAGGCACTACTTGCTGTAACACAAGGCACTTATCAATGAGTTCAACAAATATGGAAAATAGTTATAGATGTTCTTAGCACAATTCTTCTTGACAGATAATATAAAGGAAACCTTACCGCTATAGAAGGATATTGCACGCCATTGGTTCGATCTGCATACTGCCCTGGAACAAGTTCAGGCGTGGATGAACGTATGGCAGTGAAAACATCCTGCAGACCCCCAGTTGAGAAAACTAACTACAGTAGCGTTGCAAATGAAGTATACTTTTTTCAACACAAAGCTTATTAGGTATAACCAAGTGATTAACAACAAGAGAAGCAATTCAATCCAACCAAAATGCATTAAGTGTGTGGAGCTTAACTATTGCCCTGATATGGAATTAGCAAGCAGATCACCAAATTTTTTAAGTAGGAGTAGATTGAGGTTTTTATATATGTATTTCGGTTGCCTTAATTACACATATATATTAGGGGAAGTCGGTTTTGGGAATTGGCAAAGAGAAACACAATGAACCCGAGAGGCATGAGGTTTGTAATTCTCTTGTAACTTTTTTATTCATTGGACTAAAAGCCTGCATTAACTGAAAATGAATATAAGTCTCATATGAACTAGTATAAATTTTTGTTTGTGTACTTTCTTGGCTTTACATATATATGTATATCATAACTCTTGTTATTTGAGGATCAGAGTGTCTAATTCATGGCAATGTACTTTTGTTTTTCCAACCTGATTCTTTGAGTAGCCATTAACTGACACCTCAGGACCAATTCTTTTCGCATGCAAAGCCGGCTGAGACACCGGGGCCGGAGAATCGAACATGGCCCAGTTACAGTCATTGGATGAAACGGTCCTTGTTGTACTTGCTGTCATATGCTTGCTGAGGGATCCTATGAAGATGGCAGATGTAGCTTTCTGCAACGAAAGCCCAAATTTGGGACCTACCACCTCAATCTGGGATTGACTGCTGTCGTATTGACCATTCTTTTGACTATTAATCTGCATAATATGTGAATTTATATCCTTAGAAACTCAAATTTAACAAGAAGTGGAGCTTAATTAGTTTCCATATAGATAGGAACAATGCAACAAACAAAAGTTGGGCAATTTACCACCTTAATATTTGAAGGCTTGTTACTTTTCTCACCAATATATCTTCTTTCCACATAGACATGCCTAATGAAGTCTCTTAGTTTCTCAATGTTACTGAAATTTAAGATAGAAACAATTTGATAACTTATGATTTTAAGTTGGTAACACTAGGTAAGTTGAAAAGATTAAAAAAAAAAAAGAAAAGAAAGAATTACACCTGCTATCAGGGAGATTTTGTGGATTCCAGTCCTTGAGATAAAAATCCCTTGCACGCTGCGAAATGCAACAGACTGATCAAGTAAGAAAATAGTATTTACACACACAGGAAAGAAGCATCAGATAATTAGTAGGTATGAATATGAATCAATATTATACCTGGTTTCCTCCTTCGTGGAGAGCAACAACTTCTGGAGAAGTGAACTTAGCCACTGAGACGGATTTCACTCTATGCGTAAATTCACGGCTTGGATTTTGGGTTGTGAAGTTAGCAATATTGAAAAAAACACAGAGATGAAGAAAGTCTCACTTTAGAAACTAATACTCCCTAGTTGCATGACCTAAAATAAAAATTTGACACTGGAAAAATAAAAAAATAAATAATGAAAGAGGACGGGCTGATGGCGTCCGGTGTCACACATAAATAGAAAATAGATTTCACAAAATAAGACCTACAAGCAGGGCTCACTTTCTATTAGATGTGGTGCTCTCAAGCATTTTTTTAAGCATAAAACACTTACTGTACTCCACTGCAGGTTGTGCAGACAAATGTCCAAAAATTTGTGCATACGTATCTTGGTCCCTGCTCAGAATAGACACATAAAAGAAATAGAATGCATTTTCATTTTGGCATATCATTTTCATGGAGACTATAAGCTAGAGAGATATATAACTCTATCGTCATGACAATTTGCTTGTAGACTATTCACATAAAGACTAAAGATAATAGAAAAATCATGTTGTCAATCATGTCACAAGTACAACCCATGATGAATATAGTTTTGGATGATTTTCTTCAACTCTAGAATAAAAAAAGCTCACTAGAGAATTGCAATTGATGCAATGGCGATTCCCCGGAAGCTTCAGAAGCTCGCGAATGATCCTTTCGTTCTTCTCATCCTCCTTGACCCGTTTAGCCATTGTATAAGACTTTCCTTTTTCAGAATCAGAAAGTATCGAAGAGTACTATACTCTTAAATATTTGTGGTGTTCATCAATTACAGAGAAAGAAATATTAACCGATCATGCTTGGGAGGACAGTCTTAAGTGCTAGGCATGAACTCTTAAAACAACCCAAAAGTGGGACTAAATTATTAGGCCTTGGAAATTACAGTATCGCCCTTGAGAAGTGATGGGAATTGGGAATTGTCTTTGTTGATGGTGATAGAGTGTGATGTGAAGGCTTTAATTGGTTGAACAACGAAGAAGACATCCTCTTAATTTTCTTGTTTTTAAAATTTCCTTAGTAGTTGGTGTTCAAAATATGAACATGTTTTGTACTTGTGACATTAGTACCACTATGATAATGTAACAATGTGGTCCAAGGAGACGGGACATGTGGATTGGAATGATAAAAGTAATAGGAGAATAGACAGAAGGAAAGGGCAAAAAAGAAAAGGAAAAAAAAAAATAGAAAGAAGAAGTGTAAATGGGTGGAGTTGGAAGTGCCACCATTGAAGTGCAAGGAGTTTTGGGGGTTTTGGTTTGGTGGCTTACATGGTTGAGATTAGCCGATTGTGAAAGCTAATGGGATGCCATATCTGGAACTTTTATGGTGTCGAGAGAAGAATTCTTAATATTGGTGTTGGAAATACGGATAACTTGTACGTTTTACTTCAAATATTGAAATTGTATAAGTTATGATAGACTTGCAAATTTCAAAGTGAATATAAAAATTTAACCTTTAGAATGATGTATTTGTAAACATTAAACGTTAAAGTTGTAAAAATTATGATAGACTTGCAGACTAGTGCGAAAATCATGAAGGCACTATAGAAAGACCCTGTCATACCAGAGTGTTGCAAGTGAGTTTTCATTTCCGTATCATGATTAACTCTACAGTGATGTTTGATCAATAATGGTGATGTACCAAATGTTTCTCGGTTAAACTACCTAGAAGAAAACCATAACACCATTTTATTTGGAATGTATTAGTTGGCTCTTATAATGATGTATTAACTTGAGATTAAAGCTCGTGGTCCTCAACGTTTACGGGAAGAAAGCTTAAAGACAGTGTAGTCTTGTTGCCTGAATTACAACAAGAAAAGCCAATGTTTAGCAACGATAAACCGCAATAGCAACACCTTATTGTAATGGAAAATATTTTAGCATGTCGTAAGCATTTTTAGGCTTCAGAATCAAAAAATTCCACTCGAATGGTTGATGAATTTTTGTTAGTGAGATATATATTGTATTTTACTGTAAAATGATATTTTTAAACGTTTCAATTTTTATTTTAATTTGTAAGCATGATAATGATAACATATGAAGAAGGATATTCATGTTTGGAGGTTTTATGGTAGATACTAGATACTGCATTATGAGCAGTAATGTGTTTGCTTATGCTTGTAAGACCTCGGGCCACAAAAAGCCTTTCGTCTTAGAGCTTGTTTGGAATGGCTTAAAAAGTTGTTTTTGGCTTATCTGTTAAAAAAAAACTGTTTCTTGACATGTTTGGATAGACCTATAAAAAGTGCTTTTAGCTTTTATAAGCACATTTGAAAGAAGCCAATCACTTGGTACTTATGAAAAGCTTTTTTATTTATATTTTGATATTTTATTTAAGAGTAATAAATTAAAAATTTCATCCATATCTTTAGATTATACTATTTTTTATAATAATAAGAGCTTCTGACTTATTTAACCAAACATGTTTAAAAGTTTTTCTGAAATAAAAAAACATTTTTATGTATATCCAAATACTAATTAAAAAGCCTAACCTTATGATTCTCTTCTTATACTGCTTAAAAATAAGAGCATAAGCTATCCCAAACGAACTCTTAGAAAAAAAAAAGAAGTGAATGTTAGGTGAACCGTGCAAGTAGAAGAAATTAAGTACTCTTCCAAGATAAGCGAGATTGAATTGGGATGGGCTCTTAAAGAGAAATATTGCCACAAATTTATTTTTTTAGATCGATGTATCTTTTATTATGGAAAAAAGTAAAAAATTTTCATAAATGTTATCCTTTATTTAAATGTAACACAACTTAAATATATAATATGACTAATAGTGTGACATTAATTTTTTGAAAATGTGACATAAATAAATATATTTTATACAAGTGTAACATAATATGTAATTTGTTTTTAAAGATTCTTGCATAACACATAGATATTTTTGCACGTAACTTTTTTCTTTTTTCCCCTCGAGCTCAAGCCTAATATCTTATCCCATGACGCAAAATGGACTCTGTACATGAGCCCAAACTACACTCGGAGAACTCTACTGAGCCGTGATATGATGGAACCCGTTCAACTTTTGCTCAACTTGGTTTTTGGTTTTTATCTTGCTTAAGGTTTCAAATGAATTTGGCCAAGGATGAATAGGCGATAGAGAAATGGACCAAATAAATCACTTTCTTACGTTTAGTGGCCTAAGAGTCTACTCTCTTACCATTAGTTGCCCAAAAAGCCTAGAGCCAAGCTCTAAAGCCTTCCACTAATCAAGCAACAAGACCACTTCAAATATTCGATTGAATAAAAAACGTCATTTCTCCGAGGACACCCAACCCTGCTTTCGCGTGAAGAAGTAGTGTTTTAATGGGTCTGTAACCTATGAGAGGTCAAAACCATGACTAATCATGTAGGAGATATTTCACTTACTCAAAAACCCTCCTAGTCTTCTCATCCCTGACACGTTGTCATATGAAATCAAGGTCTCTTTGCCAATACTTCATTTCTTTTATTGATTACTTGAGCTCCACCTGGGAAAACCTCATGAACTTGTAGTCAAAACAAAATAGAGTGTAGGAAGAGCTCTCTATGGCTCAGAAGCTCATCCGTACTAAGCTGCTTCCAAAAGAGACTAAAATAGTGTTTGACAAAATTAATTCTAACTAAAATTATTGATTGCTATAGTGTAAAGCGTCTATACCGATTCTTAAATCTTCAACATTGAGTGCGGAGAACTCAGATATTGGGCCTTGTTAAAATGACGACTAACTTTGTCTAGAAGAATAGAGCCACAAGGAGCTCTTGTTTGGGCTGACAAGGGAAGAGTTCTTAGATCCTGAGGCTTTGTTGTCTTTTACAATGGTCTAAGGGGGTTGGAGGAAAGAGAGAGAATATGAAAGAGTGGAGATTTTGCAAATATTAGAATAACATAAAGTTTAAAACCAAAAGTTAAGGAAAACTTAGGATTAGTATGAGGACCTTTTGTGAAAACAACGTTACATATGGTATTGATGATTACCACCACATCTTTTTAACTAATTATAAATTCATGTATTAATTATGAGATCTACGATTGGGATATAAAGGCCATGCTGTTAATATACATATTATATATTTCTAACTATTTATAATGATAATTATTTCAACAACATTAATAATTACACCACTAATGATGATGAGTTGAAATCTGTTGTCCTATTTTCTTTTTTTTTTGGCCGCTCATTTAATTAAATTTTGACACAAAAGTGATTTTCTTAATTATTTATTTATGTGTTTAAACGATTTGTTAAAATCTAATTAGAAGGGACAACCAATAAAATAAAAAAATAAGATAGCATATTTAGACTTAATAATGATCAATTTAAGGTTTTTCTTTGATTTTTTTTTTAACAAAATTAACAGTTTTCTATTTAAAACAAGTTTCTTAGACCATGTAAGTTATCTTTATGTGAATTTTCTTATAGTTTTTGTTTGAGGGATATACTATAGTTTTCTTTTTTCTTTTAAGGAAAAAAAGAAAAGTTTTTTCATAGTTGGTGGGTCCCACTCGCAGTTCAAACACCTGTTGATGGGATTTGGCTCGTTCCCGTATGCTGACGTGGCGAACACATGATTGGTTTGGTGATTGGTAGATTAGATTCAGATTCACTCTCATGTGACCTATGCGATGGGGCGTAAGCATCGCACGTGCCAAAATCTTTAAACCAGCCTTGCAATCTCTCACGTGTCAGAACCCTGACCAATCCCAATCTCCCAACCTCCCAACCCAACACACTAATTTCCCATAATACCCCTACAAAACTAGGTAAGTCTCTGCAACTTCTGAATAAAATAAAATAAATAAAAAAAGGTATAAATAAATCAAATGGAAAAATTTCCAAGTCTTTCTAATTCAATTGATGACGACGCACCCAAAAGCCCCAAAAATCTCTTCCTCTCAAAATCTAGGGTTTCACGAAGAGTATCCCTAGATCCCAGTTCAGGGCGAGGAGCCCTTAATTTTCTTGAATTTTGGGTCTTTTAGGGTTTCTATTTTGGGGAATTCTCTACTCTTGGCGTTTGATTCCCGCGAATATTTTTTTTCCAGCGCTTTACGGATTTTTCTTGCTTTGGTTCTGGCTATCAATTTCTAACCGGTTGAATCAAGAGTTCGGGTTTGCGTTGAAGTTTTGAGTTTTTTAGAGTTTTGGACTGATTGAGTTCTGAGTAATTGGTGTTGGGGTTTGACGAAAGCTTTTTCTTTTTTGTTTCTGGTTTTAATTCGGTGAAATTTATACTTTTTTGCTGTTTGAATTTGGGACGTTGGAGATTTAGGGTTTTTGTGTGGAGATGGCGACGGTCGGTGCGGAAGAGTTGGATTACGAGAGTGATCCGGAGGAGGCAAAGCGATCGCTGGCGATGCGGAGGCGGGAAGCAAGCGACGACGAGGAAGGGGAAGGAGAGGGCGGTGAGAAGCGGAGGGTAGATCGAAGGGGTGGGATTCATTCCGATGAATCGGATGGTCAGGGTGGGGCGGCGGACTACGACGAGGATGAAGAGGAATTGGGCTTGGAAGATGAAGAGGAAGAAGAGATTGATGATGAAGAAGAGGAGGTTGACGAAGGAGAGGAAGAGGAAGAGGTGTATGAGGAGAGTGGTCGGGGATGCGAGGGTGGTGGTGCGGGCGGCGGTGAGAGTTTGGTGGCTGCGGTTTTGAAGGAGGTGGCAGGAAACGACAGGGGGCCTGTGGAAGGGTCAGTGGAAGCGCATGCTGAGGGTCAGGCCAAGGGGGAGGAGGACGAGAAGAAGGAGCATGAGCCCTTTGCAGTGCCCACTGCTGGAGCTTTTTACATGCATGATGACCGGTTTAGGGACAATGCCGGTGGTCGCCACAGGTTTGTTTTTCTTTTGGGATGAGTAGGTAGAATTGAATTCTTGTCAGTTATGATTTCTAGTGGTTTGTGGAAATATACTTTTGTACTTGGGTTGTTCTATTGGTTACCTTTATTTACCCTTTGTAGTTTCATTATCAGGTTTACCATTACCATTCTGGCTCAAATGGACTTTTGGTTTTGATTTCCTTTTAGTTCAATGTTTACCACATAGTTTTCTCTAGGAAAACACCCTTTTTATCTTTTGAAGTAAGAAGTACGCTTGTTGGATGATTAATGAAGTGCATCAATATCTTTGAATAGGCGAACACACGGTGGAAGGAGATTGTGGGAGTCCAAAGATGACAGGAAGTGGGGACATGACAAATTTGAAGAGATGACTTTGCAGGAGAGGCATTATCAGGAGGTACTGGCGTTTTATCTGTGCATCTCACATAGTATGCTGGTTTAAGTGTCAATCCGTTTTCTTCACGGGTTTGAACGACAGTTCAATTTTTTTTCTAGTGTTTTTTTATTTATTTTAAATTGAACCGAAACTTTCTATTTAAACCTATGGAGCAAATTTGCTTTTAGTTTTATTTATAGTCCCCCCTCTCCTTCAGGCTCTCACATTTGCTTTGTTGTTTACATCTTCTGAAATTTTAGGGAAGGAGATCTTCTAAGGGTCATTATCGAGGCCGTGGTAGAAGCCGTGGTGTTGACCGTGGATATGGTAGAGGCAACAGGCCTAAAGCATATAACAACAGTAATAATCAGAGCCAGGTATCCAAGGCCGTGAGAGGGAAAGGGCTTAGGAAGTACGAGGCCATGACAAAGAACAGCACCCCTTCAACACTAAACAAACAGTGAGTAGAACCTTTTCGTAGAGCAATCAATCAATTATTTATTTAGTTTATTATTTAAAGAAAAATATTCATCTACTTTTTTTTTTTTTTATAGTTCAGCATGATATTCTTATACGTTAGTATTCTTTGTGTTGATTTTTGTAGATCGGGGAAGCCTGTTGAGAAACCTTCAATTACTAACTCAGCAAGAGCTTTCACACCCGCATCTAATGCGGAATTTGTCCCTGTTCCTGCTAGGAAAAATGTGTTTGCATCAAGCTTAAATTCAGCTTCTCCACCTTTTTACCCATCAGGCTCTTCCAATAAGGAGATCTCCCTTACGCAGAAAAGGGATGTTCAGGCAGGAAGTGCCAACAGGAACCTTCGCCAATCTGCTGTGGACAATACATTGATGCGAGGAAAGAATATAACTGAATCTATTAGTATGGACAAGATTAACATCAATGATTCCACCAATTCAGCTGCTGGGAAAACCTTGAGTAACATGCAAATGCCACCTTCTGGAACTCCGTTGGTAAATACTACTCAGCCCTCTCAGTCTAGGATTCACGGGAGGGCTGTTGTCCCAGGACAGACGACTTATCAACCTGCTCAACTTCAAAACCAAGCCATAAGAGGTACTTTATCAGTACAACCACATGCTGTTCAGCGAAGTCCAGCTCAAGGCCGAGGGCAAACTGCTGTGCAGACTCCTGCTCAGCAGTTGGGGAAACGCCCTGGTAGTGGATCTCAAGCTTCTTCTCCCCCAAATACAGGTCTGTCAATAAGTTCACTGGAACCTGGAGAAGGAGATTCATCTTCAGAGGCAAATAAATCTAAAACAGCAATGATTGCAAAGGGGAAAGGCGTTGCTCAAGGTAGTGGAAGGGGCTCTGTTTTGTACGGTGGAGCTCAGGTTATTGGAACCACTGGGAGTATGGCTGTTAATCATGGAGATCAGAACTTCCCTGGTAGCCCAGCCTTTCTTCCATGTAATGCTTCTGGGGCCCTGTAATTTTTTTTATTTTTTTTCAGATTCTTTTGAATTAAAAGCTCACGTGGCTTCCTCTTGAGATGGTAGTTTGCTTTAAAACATAGCACTAATACACACACACACATGCACATATACTCTGAGTAGCTTTATCAATACTTTTTTTTTCTTTTTTCACATGTCAGAAAATCTAGAATTGTTAGCTTACTACATCGCTTGGTCTTTTGAGATATTGAAAAGAATTATGTTTCTGAACTGAACTTTTTATATTTGTATACATTTATGTGAAATACAAATTCTTAGTTTCCAAAATTTTTTTAGCCTTAAGTAGCTTTGTATATGGTTGCTTGTTGGGCAGTCATGCAATTTGGAGGGCAGCATCCTGGTGGTATCGGGGTTCCTGCCGTTGGGATGGCATTTCCTGGATATGTTGCTCAGCCACAAGGTCTTGGTCTGGGAAATTCTGAGATGACATGGTATGGCCATTTTACACGATACATGCAAATTTTTATCTGACTTTCTTGTTTATTTATTTTTATGCTTTTAGGCTTCATGTCTTGGCTAGGTCAATAAGTGGTTTAAGTAGTACGTGGTCATGGAGGTGCACTTGTGACCTTATATTTTTAGCTTCTCAAATTCTATTCTGTTTCCATGCTTCAGATAGGTGTAATCTAATGGGGAAATCTTTAGTGTCTAATCTCTTTTGGTAGAAGAATTTTTTAGTTTGAAAAAACAATTGCGTTGGAGTTAAATGTTTAGGGTTTTTCTTATTTTTTGTGACATAAGGAGGTGCATGTTCAGAGTTCTTCTCATTTCTTGCTACATAAGGATTTAAATTGTTTATTTGTTTTTCTCAGGCTGCCAGTGCTAGCGGGTGCTGCAGGAGCATATTGTTCACCCTATATTACTGTTGATGGTGCTTACCATACTCGCCCATCCGGGCAGTCTTCTTCTGGGGGTGCCTCAAGGTTGGTAGCATGTTATCACTTGTTCTATTATTTATATAATTAGTGTCGCATATTAAGTGGTTTTGCTGTCTAGTCCCAAGCTTTTTTCATGTTAATTCTTTTTTATTTTTTTTAATTCTCATGCTTGGTTAAGTTTGTTGCCGGTTTTGGATGCTTTCTTAATTTTTTTGGGGAGAGATTTAATACCATTTAATTGATCAATATTTTGCATGCTTGCAGCAAAGAAAGTAATGCTAATAAACCCAGCAATGAATGGACGTCTTCACAAAAGCCTGGTATGACGTTTTCTTACCTTTAGCCTTATTTATCAATTTATATGACGCTGGATATTCACCTTTTTCTTTTCCATGCAGAAATTGTGAGTGATGAATTTGGGCAGCGGCAAAATAAGCCTCGTAGGTAAGTTCATATGCACAACAACTGTTCCATGTCATTTGTAATTGTAAAATAAGATAAAATAGCGTTCTTGTAATTCTTTAATCCTCTGCTTCCCTTGTAAAAAGGGCAAAAAGAAGTTAGAGAAGAAGAATTTAGTTTATACTGGGACTTATGCTACGCTTTTCCTGCTAATATTTTTGTTTTTCCATGTGCAGATACTCAGAGATGAACTTTGGTCCATGAAGTACTTGTTTTAGGATGGAGCTTGTTTGAATAAGCAGATAAAGGTTTTATTTTGCCCGAATAAAACTTTGTGTTACTTTGGGGCTTTGGAAAATTCTGGGTTGTGGTAAACTGGTATCTCAGGCCTTCCTCTAGGTCCATTGTGTTATCCAGCTTTGTCCTGGAGCACTTTGGGCTGCAACATGTTCCAACGTATATTAGGTATGCGTTTTATATCTGTGCGTTATTCTTTTTTAACATCTTGAACAGATCATTTTATCTCATTTTTAATACCTATGTTGAAAGATAAGAGAACATTGTTATATTACTTGTCTACAAAGTATCAATCAGGATGTTTCACCTGCTATTTCCAGTAATGAAGCATGTTAGCTTATCTGAATCTCTGATCTCTTCCTTCCACGCACATACACCTGTGTTGCACACGTTTGCAACCAATTGTTGCCTTTTTTGTGCCTGCATGCTTACCTCTGTTTTTCTTCCCAATCCCTCCCGCCCCTCTTCCTTCCCCCTCTTTTTTTTTTTGCAGTAATATGTGGCAAACGCCTGCTCAATGCTGCTCAATTTAAGATGACTACCGTGGCTTGACAGGTGGCAGTTCATCATTTAAATGTGCGGTAGGGATATGAAGTAGAGAATGTGGATTTGCAATCTTGCCAATCGAGATTGGATGACTTTCTTACGATTCCTGTGTTTTCTTGCTCAGGTTTTTTTGTGGCTTGGTTTTTCAAGTGAAGCTCGTGAGAAATGTGGGCGGGCTTCTCTTTGATCTATACCCCCAAAAAATAAAAATAAAAAATAAAAAGAAAAAAGAAAAAAGTTGCAAAATTATTGTGCGGGGCTATTACCTTTGTGAAGGTTTTTTTACTTCTCTATAAATGGTGCAATTTGGTTTTTCTATTCATTTTTCTGCTTTCTTTGTGGTTTAGTTAGTTTCCCTTGTTCTGAGGGTATCTTTCTGCATTGAGACTTTTTTTGTTAAAACTATTGTGGGCGACTCCTTTGCTGGGATTATTCTCGATGGGATAGAATTTTACGCGATCACAGAACCGTTGACGCAGTAATTTGTATTGCTGTAATGAGTGAGTTGATGTTTGATGCAAACTCATCCGACAACTGCTTTTTTTTCTCTCTCTCTCTCTCTTTTTTTTTTTCCTTGCAATGCAAAGGCTTGGCTATGACATGCTTGTATATTCATGATTGTTAGATTGCGAGTGCTCAATGTTACAAAATAAACACATGAATCATGATTCATGAATGCTGGTGTGTAATTTGAAGGCTGCAAGTGTGCATGTCATTATAAATGCCTTACAGTTTAAATGTGAGACAACTTAATCAAGTATACCGAATGGTAGTATTACAACTTTAAATGTGGCATGACTACACATTTTCATGTTTTCTCATATATGTATGAAATTGCTCGTAACAATCAAAAACCACTTTACCATCTTTACACACCACTAGTTGCACATTCTTCTCGCCAGTTGAAATCCCAACTTAAAATACTCCTAGTGGATTATTGGTTTTTGTTTTTGCTTTTGTTTTGTTTCTTGTTTTTTTTTTTTTTTTATTGGTTCAAGTGGACTATTGTGGTATTCAATGTTTGCAAATTCTCCATGATTTACGAATTTTAAGTAAAAAGATGGTTTGGTAACAATTTAGGGGTATTTGGGTACGGCTTGAACTTTTTTTTTAAAACTCCTGATCAAACAAAAAATAAATTTTATTTTTGGATAGTTTAATATTTTTTTATACAAGTAAATCATTCATAAGTGGTTTAGGTGGCTTATGTTTAAAATTAAAATTTTTTAATATTTAACAAAATTATAAAATGTTTAAAAATTCACCCTTTTAAATTTAAATGTAAGCCAAAAATCAAATTAAAAAGTCAAAATAATACAAATTAAAGTTCACTAATAGCCAAATTAAAGAATAGAGTACAACTAAATAATATAAGAAAACACCATTAAATTTTAAAATTGAATTAAAGCTTTCAATTGTTGTGGATAAATCTCTCATTTTACTATTATCTTGAATTGACACTGTGGTGAGTTGGGCCGGATGTGGAGATATATGACATGACAGTGACGGCATGGCTAGTATGCCACCGGCGGTACAAAGAGAAGACAGTGGTCTCTCGATGGGGAGGCTAGGATTTCATTATATGAGTTAGTCTTAATTGTATATATTAGTCTTTAATTTTATTTTGTTTTTCTGTATGTTGATGACGAGTGATTAGGAGAAATGTAATTATAAAATGTGAAAATGTGATTTTTATATGAGTAAAACTTATTATAATAACCAAAGAAAAATAAAAAAAATAAAAAATTCTTATAAAAATATTTAAAAATAAAAATTATATGACTCTACCGTGGTTTAGATGGATTAACAGATTTTTTAAACAGCAATGTGTAACATAGTTCAAACAGTTCTTTCATAGTTCAAACAGTTATTTCACGCAAAATCCTATATGTCTAACATAATTAAAAGTTTTTACAAAGTACATTATCCTATTGGTCAACCTCTATCAGTACGACTAAATTAGTGGTGCCGGTGCATTATGTACCAGTGTTGCTTTGAAGAAGCGCCAGGCAACGTAGACAACGGGTTTAAATAAAATGAATGCCATTTTCTGGACGCCATTAATGGTTATTTTTGACACTTTGGGGTAGACTTTTGATTATAAAAAGGGCAAGCTTCGTTTTCCATTGACGTTGGAAGTAAATAATGACTCATACACTTAGCGTCTGTAAAAATGTTTCTTCCTGTTTTTGGAACACATGACAGTTTCAAGGCAAAATAGAGAACAAATTTGTCATCCATATTTCGACGTCAAAAAGCAAAAAAAAAAAAAAAAAAAAAAAGGAAACAAAGATATCACCTTTATTTATATATTTAGTTGGTTAAACATTATGAACGACTAAATTCATCGATAGTATGCCTTTTTAAACCGTTGGATGTAAATCAAGTTTTGCTAAATTTGTATTATTATTATTATTATTATTTTGGTTTGATACGATTTCAAACGACAGTTAAAACTGTCAATAAGGCTTTTTTTTTTTTTTAATCCTATCATTTTGATGTTTTAATGAATTGTCTTGCATCAATAATCAGATTCTTCTTCATCGTTTTCAGGCCAAAAACAGGGGAATATAGCAAGAGTGCCTGAAGTTTTTTTTCTGGTTTATGAGTTATGACCCCGCTATTAGGGGAGGGACAGACTGGTGGGTCCAAAAGCAAATAAAATCTAGAAAAGTGATAGATGAAATCCAACGGCAAGGATCAATTGTTGAGACCCACCGACGCCACGCTCACAACACTCGAACTACTACTATATTAAAGTAAACTCTTACTTTAATAAGAGAATTAATTAGCTGAATTAAAACAAGTTGTGCTCAAAACTGCATTTACGCGGCATTTGTCCACGTGCGCTCTCAAGTCAACGCTGACTCTCAATTGTTGACTCCGACAGCGCATCACGGGAGATCTCTTTCCAATCTTGCGGACTCAGCAAAAGATCGCGTGTCTTCTGGTGGTCAGTGCCGGAGCTGACCACTGCCCGCACGAGTTGACTCGCACGTGCGATCAATTTTCTTAAAATTGGAAAAAAAAAGAAAAATTCTTCCTCCCTCCCCCTCTCTCTCTCTCTCTCCAACTTCTTCTCTGTAATGATCAGTGCTTTACTTGAAGAACCTTCTAATTTCCGAAAAACCTCTGTTCAGATCTTGAGCTCTCCGCTTTCGAAGCCTCAGAAAAGGATCCGAGTCGGCTTTTCTTTCGACTCAGTTGTCTTGTCTTCAGAATTTGCTCAATCTGGGAAAAGTTGCTGTCTTTGTCTTGTGTTGGGTTGGAACCGTGAGTATTCTTGAATCGAAAGCCTTCTTGATTTTCTATTCAATCTTGAGCTTGCTTTTTCGGTTTGATGAGTAAATGCTGTAAGTTCTCTGTCTCCTTGGTTGCTGAGAAAATGCGGGAAAACGTTTTGAATGAATCAGTTTTTGAGTTCCTGATGCTTAGTGTTCTTAGGAAATTCAGTTTTTGAATTTTTAAGTTTGCTTGAAGTGATTTCTTTACACGCAATTTCTTTATATCATTTTCTTAAAGCCAGCGGATGAGAACCAGATTTTGTTTTGACTTGAAGATTTTTCTTACTTTTTTGGGCTAAATTTTTGTAGTTTGCTATTTTCTTGATTATTCTGGACTTTAGAGGATTGAATTTGACATAAGTGAAAAATAACATATTTTCTTTATTGTTTGAATTGATTTTTTTGGTTTGTTAGTTCCGTTTTCTTGCTTGTAGAATGCAAAAAAGCTGGGGGGAAAAGAATTCTTGAACTGTTCAGCCTTTTAAGATCTTGAGTAAAGATTTTGGAGGAGCTGAGAGAAAGAAACTTCCCTTAATTTTTTACGCAGATACACGAGCGTCACATGCATATGCCCGCATTCCATATGCAGGTTCTGCGAAGAACATAGATTTAAAGAAAATGTTTTTTTTTTTTTTTTTTAAAACTTGATTTCTGGTTAAGAAGGAAAAAGAATTTGTTGTTTTTGCTGGTCTACTCTTGGTTCTATAGCGAGAAACAAAAAAGGGTGTGATTTTTTATTTTTTTTAATGTTTCATGTAGGGTTGAAACTTGCTGAGTAGTTGGAGAATGAACAGTGGAAAGAGTTTTTTCTTCGTCTGCTGATTTCTGAGGAGATGTAATATAGTTTGAGAAATGGAAGAAGATAGCAAAAAACTCGAGCTTAAGTCACTAAGGATAGGTGGTAGTTTTAAGTCTACATTGTCAGGGAGATCGACTCCTAAGAATTCTCCATCCTTCCGAAGATCACATACTAGCAGAACCCCTCGAAGAGAAGCTAGGGGTAGTTCAAGTGGTATACAGTGGTTCCGCAGCAATCGGTTACTCTTTTGGTTGTTATTGATTACTCTTTGGGCGTATCTTGGATTTTATGTTCAGTCTAGGTGGGCGCATGACAATGACGAGGATAACGTCATGGGCTTCGGAAAAAAACCAGACAATTGGAACTCAGAAACCGAACAGAATCTGCGGCGGGATTTGATTGCCGCTGATATTTCTTTGGTAGTTAAGAATGGGAGTGAGGAAAATCAGGTTACAGATGATAAGAGGATGGATGTGGTTTTGGCCAGAAGAGAGAATGGAATTTCGTCTCCTCGGAAGTTAAATTCAAAGAAAAAGAAAACTAAAAGAGCAAATCGTAGTTTACGTGGTAAAGTGCGTGGTAAACAGAAGACAACAACGGTGATTAAAAACCTTGAAATAGAGGAACAGGAACCACATATTCCTAAGACAAATGCTTCTTATGGAATGCTGGTTGGGCCATTTGGCCCATTAGAAGATAGAATCTTGGAATGGAGTCCAGAGAAGCGTTCTGGAACATGTGATAGGAAGGGAGACTTTGCACGCATTGTCTGGTCTCGAAGATTTGTGTTAATATTTCATGAACTTTCAATGACTGGGGCTCCTCTTTCGATGATGGAGTTGGCAACAGAACTTTTGAGCTGTGGTGCAACTGTTTCTGCTGTAGCTCTTAGCAAGAAGGGTGGGTTAATGCCAGAGCTTGCTCGGAGAAGAATAAAGGTGCTTGAGGACAAAGCAGATCTCAGTTTCAAAACTGCCATGAAGGCTGATCTGGTGATTGCTGGATCAGCAGTCTGTGCATCATGGATCGGTGAGAATGAATTGACTGCAATTTATTAAGGTCATTTTATGTCAATGAGTTGGCAATGCAGAATGCATAATCTTATTCATAAATCATGCTACTATGGGATTTTCATTCCTTACAGTAAAATTTTCTAATCTGTACCATGCTGAGTGTAGGGAATTTACTATCTGATTTTGGTAAATCTAACATTATGTCTTGCATACTTGTGCTCTTTTTCTTTCAGGCTTTTTAAGTTTAAACTTTTCAATAATGGTTATGGAAGCACAAAAACTTCAGTTTCACTAGTCTATTCAAACTTAAACATTGGTTCTGGTCTCATGAATTGTGAACTTTATGCGTTGCAACTTGGATTGAGTTTATCTTTCTTATATAATGGTATACGTAGACTTGTGATATATTGTTATCCTTAGAAAGCAAGGATTTTGGTCTAATTTATGAAGCCAGTATGAACTGCTACTTCTAGCATTATAATTTTTGCATTTTTTTTCTCTTATGCTGTGAGGGTAGTGTATAAATCAATGATAACCATCCTATGTGTGTGTGTGTGTCTATATCTATATGCATGTATGTATGTATATGTATTTCCCTCCTTCTGAAATTAGTATCATAAAAGTATTGCATCTGTTATTTAATATCCGTACATAGTTTCCATTGTTTTATAAATATTTCAACTAAGTGATGGGCTTTGAGCTTCTTTCTGAAGCATAAATAACACTTTTTTTAAAAAAATAGAACTTGCATATAAATTACATTAACAAGTGTTCATTTCAGATCAATATATCGATAAGTTTCCAGCTGGAGCAAGTCAAGTTGCTTGGTGGATTATGGAAAACCGACGAGAGTACTTTGATCGGGCAAAGGTCGTTCTTAATCGAGTGAAAATGCTGGTTTTTATCTCAGAATTACAGTGGAAGCAATGGCTAGCCTGGGCTGAAGAAGAAAAGATTAAGCTTAGGTCTCAACCTGCACTCGTCCCATTGTCCATTAATGATGAAATGGCTTTTGCAGCTGGCATTGCTTGTACTCTTAATACTCCATCTTTCACAACCGAGAAGATGATGGAGAAGAGGCAGTTGTTGAGAGATTCAGCCAGAAAGGAGATGGGCTTGATAGATAACGATATGCTTGTGATGTGTCTGAGTAGTATAAACCCTGCAAAGGGCCAGCATTTGCTTCTTGAATCAGGACGCATAATGATTGAGAAAGAATCTTTCCAAGAAAAATCTATTATAAAAAATCTGGTAGAAACAAAACATCGTCAGTCTAAGCCGACTAGAAAGCAGCGCCTCAAATCTGTATTTCGAAAGTTGAACGGTAGTGGTGAAACATAAAGCAAATTTACCCTTTACAATTATTCTATGAGCAACTTCCAGAGAATGTTTCTAACTAGCTTTTTTGATGTTGATATAGGTACTTTGAGCTTTGGTGGTACTGGTAGGAAGAAGATGTTAGATAATGGAGGAATGCGTGACCAGTCTGTTAAAATTCTCATTGGCTCGGTTGGATCCAAGAGCAATAAGGTGGTTTACGTCAAAGAACTCCTGAACTATTCATATCAGCATCCAAACATGTCAAGGTCAGTGATGTGGACTCCAGCGTCTACACGCGTAGCTGCACTCTACGCCGCTGCAGATGTCTATGTCATCAACTCCCAGGTGAACAAGCTTTTCAAGTGTTTTTTTTTTTAATCATCAATCATGTAAAAATACATCAATCTATTTGTTTAGAGAGCTCTATGCTTTAATTCTACTGACTCAAGTGTTTTCAAATCTAGCAATGTGTTTCTAAAGTTCTTTTCCCATCTAATTTAACTTGATTCTACTTCATTTCTTCAAGATAGCTTATTAATTTGGAAACCATTTCAGGGACTGGGAGAAACATTCGGGAGGGTGACGATTGAAGCAATGGCATTCGGTCTGCCGGTATGACATTTTTCTTTGTTGTCTTGTTAGTTAAGAAATGCTGAAATAACAAACCATTTTACTCTTTTAAAGAAATTTACGTCATTTTCCATGTGTTCCTTCTCTGCTTTCACAGATACATAATACAACAAATCTTGACAGGCTGTTCTGACTACATTTTACTGAAAACAGGTACTTGGAACAGATGCTGGAGGCACAAAAGAGATTGTTGAGCACAATGTGACGGGTCTTCTTCATCCGACAGGTCGTCCAGGAGCTCCAGTCCTTGCCGAAAATCTTGGGTTTTTGCTTAAAAACCCAGGAACGAGGAAGGAAATGGGGATGAAAGGAAGAGAGAAGGTGAAGAGGATGTACTTAAAGCGGCACATGTACAAGAAGTTTGTAGACGTTCTCGTCAAGTGCATGAGACCCAAATGACACGCATGCGTACCCCCCCAACATATCATCATTCTCGATTCTTTGATTGCTTCTGAATCATAGGGGTGCTGTGAATATTGAAAACCTATTTGATTCTCCCCAATTTGATAATGATGATTGATAATCGTTATGTTTGATTTTCTTTGGGAAATAAAATCCTCTTTTTGATTGATGGAGAGCTGTTTCAAGAGAAAAAGAAAAAGAAACAAAAGCACGATTTTAGACTTTTAGGGTCTGTTTGGTTTATGTATTTTTTAGACTCAATAGACTTAAATTTAGATTCAAGTATCAAAAATCTTTTGGATACATGTTTGTTTTTCCAAAATTTAAATCCGGTGAGTATTAAAAATCCAAGTTTTCAGAGTTTTGACTACCTTAAACTTTGATACTAGGATATTTTTGTTACAGTAAAAGTTGAATTCTCTCTGAGGAAAAAAAATTATAACTTTTTCATTTGATAGCCAATTAAGATTATTCTTTTTTCATTGTGTTCTTAGTAAAGAGCGAAATAAATTAATATCGATATTGCATATTTTTTAGGATCATTAACATTATGACTTTATTAGACTTATTAATAAATTAAAAATTATTTTCACTATCTTTTCAAACACCAATTTCAATTCTATTCCATATTCAAATTAAAACGTAGATGTACAATCAAACATCAATTCGGATATCAATTCAAATCACTAATTCAAATTTTAATTTAAATCATACAACTTAAATCAAATCATTAATTCGAACCTATTTATCAAACTGATTTGTGTATTCTTGTGAGTATTAAGAATCCATTGGATACGTATTTGTTTCTCTCAAAATTTGAGTCCTTTGAGTATTAAGAATGTAGTTTTTCAAAGTTCTGGCCTCTCTTAAACTTTTGATACTCGGATATCTTTGTTATAACAAAAGCTGAAATTCTTGCTCTTATATTTGAAAAAAAAAATCATAATTTCTTCCTTTGATATCCAAATGTGATATTTTTTTTTTATTGTGTTCTTAGTTAAAAGAGGAATAAATTAAGATCCATATTACATATTTTTTAAAATCATTAACATTAAGATTTTATTAGATTTGTCAATAAATCAAACACTATTTTTACTCTTTCTTCAAACACAAATTTTAATTTTATTCCATGCTCAGATTAAAACTTACATGCGCATTCAAACATCAATTCGGATAATAATTCAAATTACTAACTCAAATCTTAATTCAAAACACATAACAAAATCAAATTACTGATTCAAATTCATTTACATTTTTTTTACAAGTGCACTAAAATTTTCTGATCAACAAGACACCGGCAAATCTCGTGGGTTGGGTAACAATGTTTGACTTTTGAGAGTAAAACGACAGAGGAAATCTTGTTTCGTCCGTTAAAACATCGTCGTCACTTTGCCAGTTGCCCGTGCTCAAATGCTAAACAGTGACGTACGCGAATTTCCCTAAAATATAATAATCATTTTCTAAATTAAGGGCCATCATGAAAGCGACAATACGTAGACACATTCATCCATGTCCCATTAGGGAACCCTGCTCTGAAGCTTTGTAAGTAATGGTTCATTGAATGGCTTTTCTTGGGTCATCAAAAAGCTTTTTTTTTTCCTCCTACTAGCTAGAGGTGCAAATTATCTGCTGCTGTCTAAAATTTTTGATCCTTTACCCCCAAGCTTGTTCATCACTTGTAACTGGAACTCGGGTAACGTAGCAGGTCCAGAACAGTATTAGATGAGCTCTTTCAGAGCAGGGCACGCACAGAACACACAAATAAATATCTTAGATCGAACCAGAAAAATTCTAGTTCGAACCGGTTTTGCTACAATCTTCTTTTACAGAATCTGAATTAGCACAGTGTTTTCCGTTTAAATTGACAATCCAAACATCCTATATGCTTTTTGCAACTTTTTAACTCCATGTATTTCTTCCTTTCTTCACTGTTCGTCAGTGTTTGATGAAAAGGTTCTGGCAAGAGCCATGGATTGCGCGAGTCCAATCTTGGACATCGGAATTCGCTTGAGGAATTGCTTGGCCAAGCGTTCGTATAATGTTCGTCGCCTTGAAGAGAATGTCACCTCTTTAAGAAATAACATGAACGAGCTCAACAACCTAAGCCAAGATGTAAGGAGAAGGGTTGACCTTGCTAAGGAGCAAGACTTGCAGTGTACCAATCAAGTGAAGGGATGGCTGGAAGGCGTGAAAGCCATGGAAGAAGGAGTGACTCAAATTGTGCAAAAGGGTAATGAAGAAATCCAGAAAAAGTGTCTTGGATGTTCTCCCAAGAACTGTTGGTCTAGCTACAAGCTTGGGAAGAGAGTAGCTAAAAAAAAAAAAAAAAGATGCTGTAAGAAAACTTGTGAAAAAAAGGACAATTTGAAACTGTTGCTCACAAGTTGGGGCGTAATACCGTGGAGGAGATGCCTGTGGAGAAAACCGTAGGCTTCGACTTGAACTTGCTTGAGGTTTGGAGAAGCATTTGAAGCGACAATGTGGGCATCATTGGCTTGTGTGGCATGGGGTTGTAGGAAAAACAACACTTTTGAAGAGGGCCAACAATGAGTTCTTTGGTACGAGCAACGACTTTGATGTGGTCATCTGGGTTGTGGCATCCAAAGAAGCGAGTATCGAAAATTCAGGATACTATTCGTGACAAATTACAAATCCCAGATGACGTGTGGAAAGCCAATTAAGTAGAAGACAGATCCATACAAGTATACAGGATCTTAAGAAGGAAAAAGTTTGCGTTGTTGCTGGACGATGTCTGGAGATGATTTGATCTCTTGAAAATTGGGGTTCCCATTCCAGATATTCATAATGGTTCCACAGTAACATTCACAACCCGTTCCAATGAGGTGTGTGGTCAAATGGAGGCTAACAGGTGCATGTGAGTCGAGTGATTGAAACAAGACAAGGCCTTGGATTTGTTCTTGTAAAAGGTAGGTGAAGAAGCTCTTGGTTCTCATCGAAATATACCACATCTTGCTAAACTTGTCGCTGAAGAGTGCAAAGGCTTGCCGCATGCTCTTATCACCATCGGGTGTTCCATGGCTAGTAGGAAGAAACTCAAAGATTGGGAACGTGCAATCGTGTTACCAAGGAGCTACCCTTTAAACTTTTCGGGAAGTTGATTATGTTTATCATCTTCTCGAGTTTAGCTATGATAGCTTGCCTAAGCTTTCCACATTGTTCCTTGTTCCCCAAGGATCTAGGATTGGAAAGACGGGGCTTATTGATCTTTGGATAGGGGAGGGGTTCTCAGATGAGTTTGATGACATACACGATGCACGTAAACAAGGAGATGAAACTATCAGCTCTTTTAAGCTGGTGTGCTTATTGGAAAGTGGCGAATCAGAAGAATTTGTGAAGATGCATGATGTGATCCATGACATGGCGTTATGGTTAGCTTGTGAGCACGGCCAAAAGAAGAACAAATATCTTGTTAAAGAGAATGTAAGGCCTGCAGGGACAAACAAGTTTGCGAAATGGAAGTAAGCAGAAAGGATATCCTTGTGGGGTCGAGAAATTAGGAATCTGGATGGAGTGATGCTTTGTCACAAGGTTGTCACATTGCTTGTTACAGGTACTTTGATGGCGAAATTTCTGAGTGAACTGTTTGAATCCATGAATGCCCTTGGAGTATTGGACTTGTCGGGTAATGAAAGTCTAACGTGGTTGCCCGAGGGAATTGGCAACTTAAAAAACCTGCAATATCTTAATTTGTCTAGAGCAGCTTGAAGGGCATTGCCTGTTGAGATTAGGAATCTCAAAAAATTGAAGTGTTTTTTTTATTAAATGATACTTGTGGACTAGTTGATATCCCAAGGGATGTTATGTCAATCTTCCATCTTTGCAAGTGTCTAGTAGATTACAAAGCCCTGGTCAGATGCACTATTGTCCACAGTATGATGAAAGAGTCCTGTTGGAGGAGTTGGAGTGCTTGGGACACATCGAGGATATATGCATTGCCACATTTGATTCCCTTTCTGTCCAAAAGCTACTAAACAGTACAAGGTTTCATTGGTGCATCAGAAGCCTCACAATTTTGTGGTCTTTCACTTCACTCAACAAGTCAACTTCATCTCTAAGCATATTGAAGTATATGGAAACTCTTGAAATATGGAATGCTGATCCTCTCAGAATTGATGTGGAACGGCAAAAGATTCCGAAGTAGTTGAGAATCATGGGGCTTGAGCAAATGCGAAAACCTCCGCGTTCTTGTAGTTGTTCAGTGTGAAATGTTGGAAATGAGAGCCTTCATACTCTCAGAATCATCGACTGTTCATCAATTAGAGAAGTGCTAAGTGATGGCTATTCGGACGAGGAAATCAGACGTGAAAATCTGAACGCATTCTCTTGTCTCACAATGCTTCATTTGCAAGGCCTTCCAAGGCTAAAGAGCATCATAAGCCCGCAAGCACTGGCCTCTCCTTTCCTATATATGTGTGTGTGTGTGTGTGTGTTATATGTATGTATGTTGGTATTCATGTCCCTAATTTATGCCCTTTATGTGTCTTGCTTGCAATTAATAATGCAAGCCTGAACTATTTTGGGGTGCCCACATGGGTAAAAAAAAGCTTTGCAGAATTTATATGCACATGCAAACCACTTTTATGTTTTTACTTGTTTATTTATTTCCTTTTTCCTTTTCTTGATGAACTTAGTTGATTCTAGCTTTAACCAGCAATATGTTATTCTCTTGATCTCTTTCATAGAGAAAATCAAAACCTGTTTGAGAGTTGACTTGTGGAATCCAGAGACAGTAGGAAATGAAATCTCTAATCACAAGCCTTATAGATGTACGTTTGATCATAGGAAATGAAATACTTTGATTGGTGGAAAGCAGTTTCAGATCAAATGTTTAACTTGAAAGTTCAATTTTTTATTTTATTACTATTTTTTCATTCATAATAAGAGGTACCTCACAATAATGTCCAATATGGAACGAGGGAATACATGTAATCGGCCATTGCTCTGTCCGCTAGTATTTAAAAAAATATATATATATATATATATTTTTGGGTAAAAAGAAAAGGATAAGAAACTATAACATTACTAAATAATACACACACTCTAAAAACCCAAACTCTACTCGACCAGATCTAGTGGTCGTTGAATATTGCTGCAAAATAATAAAATAAGGAAACGTTTCAATTAAGATTGGGACCAGATTTTGGGTCGTTTTATTTGGACTGTCGAATTAAAGAGCATTAAATGGACAGAAAAAAGTTCTCCAACATTAAGTGGGGGACCTTTTTTGTAGTCTTAGATAAAAACAAATAATTGACACAAGGGTGGAAATATTTGCAAGAAAAATAGAAGGATTCCATTTCTCTCGTTCCGGCACGTTATACCAAAAACTGGACCTTGTATTCCAAAAAAAAAAAAAAAAGAGGCCTAGCAGGCCACTTCGTATTGATTACTCCCTGCATCCATCATCAACAAAACTATAAACATACCTAGGAAAAACTTCATAAACTATTAAGGTGTTTCATAGTTTTAACCAAAATTAAAACTTTTAGTTGTTATAACATAAAACTCTTGTATCTTGTATCTTATAATAATTCTAACCAAGGTTTCTCAAACACTCAACAAATCCTGGGTAATATCAAGTATCATTTATCACAAAAAAGTACTTTAAGAAGTACCTGAACTTTACATGTACACTCAACTGAAACTGCAACTTGGTAAAACATAAACATAGTAATACATGCTCAGATTTTAGACTTTAGAGCTCTAAGCAACACCCGGATTGAACATGGGTGGAAAACTCCTCTGGCACTGCCTTTTTTGTCCACGTGAACTGCTTCAAGTCTAACACGCAAGCCATGTGGGGCTCACCGAACCTCGGTGAACCAATCACCAACAGCTTTCCTCGCCACGTCACCACGTGCGCGATCTCCTTCACCTCGTCGGGTAAATTAGCCACGGATTTCCACGTGGCATCCCTAAAAACTGCCACCTCACCAGCCCGACACATGTACAAGAACCCGTCCTCTCCCGAGACACACGCCCTAGGACACGTGCGGTATTCGAAGAACCCCTCGTGAAGCTGACCCCACTGCCACGTGGAAGCGTCGAACGTCTCGGCGCTGCTCTCGAATTGGCCCTGCATATCCGTGGAGTACCCACCGATGACGTGGAACATGCCACGGTGGAACAGACCTTTACACTCATCCCGCTCCCTTCCCATATCAGGCATGGGCAGCCACTTGTCCCTAGCCACGTCATACGCCAGCGCGGAGCTCAACGCATTTTTCTGATCATCATGCCCTCCAGCAACGAACACCATCCGACTCAAATCCGACGCTGCACAAGCAAAGAACGACCTCGGCACACCTGGCATGTCGGGCCCACGACGCCACGTGGCCGACACAAAATTGAAAATAAACAAGCCATTGGATGCCGTCCACGTCTTCGGGTCCCAGCCGCCCAAGACGATAAGATCCGATCCGACCCGAACAATCTGACAGAACATAGGTAACTGGTCCAACAGCCCAAAAGCGGGACCCAGCTCTGACCAATCACCGGTTTCCGGCTCGAGAATCGAGAGACGGTAAGTCGGAGAAGCCAGATCCTTCGTTCGGGTTCCCAAACCGGTTCCGGGTTGGACCCGGGCCTGTGCCATGACGACGAGGTTTTGGCTACATCCTACGGCCCTCCTCCGCCGAGAGAACCACGGCAGGTGAATCTCGGCCCTCCAATCCCGGCAAGTCGATGCGACGGCGGCGAAGTCTTTGTAATCGACTCGTATCAAACACTCGCGAGCGATGTCGTCGGGTAGGCCCGGAATCAGTGCCATAAAAACCAGAAAAAGGGAAAAAGATTGACCTTTTTTTTTTCTTTGAAGTGATTAGAAAGAAGAAGAAGAAGAAGAGAGAAGAAATGGGAATTATTGATTTCTAAAACTTCTAGAACGCTTTTGATAAGAGATTGTAATGAAATAGTATGAATTTTATATACGAGAAGAGTTTATTTATATAGGGGGAATTCTACATTGGATAAACATTATAGATGATAAGGCTCAAGTTTCTAGAAGGTTTAGGCTCATATTTATTTATTATTTATTTTTGCTAATCAGCGGCTTGCGGGACTTCGACAAGGAGCTCGGAACGGCCGTTGATATTGCCCTTTTTTTTCCCTTTCTTTTTATAATCTTTTGCCGCCCCCCCTCTTTTCCCCTTCTCCTTTCTCTTCAGCTTTATGTCATGTCAGATTAACCTACATGCGTCCATTCGATTTTTTGCCCCTCTGTCTATTTTCAACATATTCGCAGTGCAAATAAAAAAATTGAAAAAATAGACAAATGAAAAATTAAAAAAAAAGTGAAACGACCTTTTTACTTTTCTAGTGAAAGTGGCTTCGTTGGGCATATAAAGGGGGATTACCAATTGCCCCGTAGCTCTACGTGACATTCCACTTGTGGACCAATTTGCAGACTCCAACCCCTGTTTGGCAAGAGTAATAGGATGAATTTTTTTAATTACCAACATTATAAAATTTTTATTTATTATAGTAATAATAAATAAATTTTTACAATGTAAAGTTTTTATATACTATAGTAAAAATAATTTTAACTAACGGTTCTCATTATCTTTCTAAACACTTTATAAAATAGTAAAATAGTGTTTAAAAAATAAGTAAAACTGAAACTTTTGAATTAAAAATTATGACATAGAAAAATTTTATATTGTAACTCTTTTTTTTTATGATCATTGTAATTTTTAAAAAGTTTATACTATAACAATTAAAAATTTTAATTAGAATTAATTTTGAGGTAATTCCTGTCTAAAGCTTGCTAGTGCAATACAACCAATCTTCCTTTGGCATCCAATTATGCTTGTCCTTTTTTTTCCCCCTTCCAGAAGGTTTTCCGTTCTTTATTTATATTTTAAATTTTCTATATTTTTTTGGCGTGACCTTTTCTTCTAGAACTCCACATGAGAGAATTTATCTTGGGCTGGCCTTCTAGAGACAATCTGATAGTGATAGAGTCTCTGCCTTTTAAAGAGAGTTTTGGAATTGTATAATTGCCGTTCTTGAATCTTCCCACTACTATTGTTTGATGTACGGTTGAGATTCAAATAATTGAGACATTACACAGCTACACCATCAATCCAGCTTTCATGAGAAAGAAGAAAAGCTTCAACATCAAGTTCAACATTTTTTTTCTTGATTGGAACTAATTAACCAGTTTAAAAACACGATCCAAACCAAAAAAAATTGGTCCAAATTAATTTTATTTCAATATTTTCTTGTTATAATATTTTTATGTTCGAAACCTATTACTCAAAATAAGTAAAAAATTCATGCTAATAAAATGATTTTTACTAGAAAACATGAAAAAGTTCACTGATAGTAGGACTTTCTTTTTTCACTCATCAAATTTGTATCGAAACTATTTATTCTAAATATATTTTTATTGTAATAGGCTTTCAATCAGTTATGAATAGTAAAAAATTCTCACATATTACAGTAACAATAAAAAAAATTACTACAGTAAAAAGTTTTCACATACTACAATAAAAGTGGTTCCCATCACTCTTCTAAACACCTACTAAATCATGCTTTGTCGTCGTAATGCCCAATACGTATTTATATTAAATGAGGATTCAAAATTAATTGACTGTTGTTGGATATGTGTATGATTTAACAATGGCTTTTTGTGCGGGGCTGTTGGGTGCCTAGAGAGATGCAAATCTCGAGATTAGACAACAGTTTTTTAAAGTCATTGTACAACCCCTTCAGCAAAGTTATATAATTAAAGCTTCTTATAGGGAGAGAATTCATATTTAATTCCACCTTAAAATATAGAGTTCAGATTTCCTTAATAAATTAAAAAAAATACATAATTTTTAAAGATATTTGAGAATTCTGTGATATATAAAAATTTTACACTGTTTTGAGTTTAAATTAATACTCCAAACTGTCTAAAAATCCATGCCTGTGCCCATTTTCTTTTTGGCTTGAGCAACTTTATTTCTATTTGTGGTGTAAATTCTGTTGTTGCGCAGGAAGTTATCAACTCGAGAAGTATAGTTTTATTACAGCTGTCTCTCTTGTCTTGATGGTACTTGTATCTAGGTTCTTCACGTTAACCCTTTTTTCTCTTCCTGTGATGAGTGACCAAAATTTGAAGAGTGGAATATCCAATTGACCCCCCAAAAAAGAAAATAAACTTTCCCTAAAAAATGAATGTTTATAATAGAGAAAATAGTTTTGCATTATCGATTAAGCATGTTATTTTATCTGTTGTATTAATTTCTTAACGGTATGATTTGTGACTATCTGCGTTAAAAACTTATAACACATGACATAAAATTGTTTTCAATTACAGATTAAACTTTTAAAAAAGTTAATTGAATAATTAAAATAACATGCTTTACCAATAACATAAAATTGCCTTCTTTAATATAAAAATTCCTAAAAGTCAAAAAAAAAAAAAAAAAAGATAATAATGAAGAGATCCGATTTCTCTCCTTGTTAGGCATAAATGACTCTGAAAGCAACAACGGAGGATTAATGGTAAGTTAATCCTAAATATTCACGTACCAATCACACAGAATTTTAAGCTCTGGTTGCCGTCGTTGTCCTGCATGTGAATTCATAATTAATTGCTTGGAAAAGTCCATCAAAGGCATTAATATTAATAAGGGCAATATGGTTGTGTGGAAACGAACAAATCATCAACCGAGTGGCGTGGCATTGATCTTGGCTTCCAATTGTGCTTCTTTCCGTGTGGAGCAAAACTTCTTTTATAGTACCCCCTAGGCAAAAGGGTAAAGTAAATAAATAAAAACGTTCATGTCAGCCCACGTTTGTTGACTAATATGCAATTATTCTATCAGAAGACCATTTGTACATATTGTCCAAACCAGACACTAGAAGCTGGAACGGAAGTGGCCCTGGCCCACTATAATTGGGTGGACGTTGTGTCAACTTTATCACAGATAGCCTGCAGTTACCACCAATGGATTGGTATATTCAAAGAGTCCACGGAATCTGTTAATTTTTTTTTATTTTGTTTAATTTAATTTTATTTGTTTGGTTAGATTGAATTATAAAAAATACAAATTAATTTTTTATTAAAATATACGGATTGAATTATAAATTAAATATATTTTAATCTAGATTATCTGTAAATATATTGTATAAATTATATATATACATACATAGATAAAATTTTAATAAATTCGTAAACTTATACATCTATGGTATTGCTTCTAACCTCTATAAGCTTTAAAAAAGAAGAAGAAGAAGAAGTTTGGTCTAATTACAAAAACTAAGATTATTTACTTAACATTTATTTATGTCCAAAGTTTATTTAAGTTTGGTAGTTATAATATTTTGTAAGCTACAATTTAGTTTATTATCAAATACTCACGTTTAAGTGGGTTAGGATATGGAATTTCTCGAATATGTTATGTTATATTACGTTAATATTAATTTTTAGTTTTTTCAACAAATTTGAAGGTTGAATCCGTGAATCCGCAAATTCAATATGCAAAATCCGTGGTTTCCGGATTAAATTGAGAGTGTTTATGGATTGGTTTTTTACTGAGATTTTTTCTATTTGATATGTACGGATTGAATTTTGGATTGACTTCTAATCCATGTAATCTGATATGTGAACACCCTTAGTAGCAATAAGGATGTCTTTTTTTTTGTCCTTTCAAGGTATGCATAAAATTCGATACTCTATAATCCCATTTTAAGATCCCTACCCGATCAATGTGTTGTGTGACGCTGTATGTGGTGGTAGAAATAAAATTGGATTCATCCTTAAAGTAGAATTGGCCGATTGGTCCATTCTATTCTATTGATAAGCCCTATAACTTCCAAAATAACAAAGAAATAAGATAAAATAATACCAATCATCTTTTTTGGGGGAAAAACCTTTATTATGTATAGGTGTAAGTTAGGATTAGGTGATTAGTCCCAAGAGAGGGGAAAATTTGAGGCTTGGTTATTGAGTTTAACTTTAGATTTTGACAGTAATATAAATTATTGTTGCTACTCCACACCTGTATACTGGTTCATTTGGAATTGCGTTTGTTTTTACTTTTATAGGGTGTTTAGTATGGTGGTGGGAACCGTTGGTTAGAACTGTTTTTACTGAGAGCTTTACACTGTAACGATTTTTTTTATTGTTATTGTAGTATGTGAGAGTTTAATACTATTTATAACTGCAAAAGTGGTGTAAATCACCACTGTCAAACACAAGGTTAATAGGGTGTTTAGAGGGGTGATGGGAACTGTGGTTCTCACCATTTTTTCAGTTATAAACAGTGTAAAGCTCTTACATGCTACAGTAACCAACAAAAAAAATCATTACAGTATAAATCTCTCACATGCTACAGTAAAAGTGGTTTTAACTAACGGTTTCCACCATCCTTCCAAACACCCTATTAAGCAATAGAAGAAGAGAAAAACATAAGCTAGGACTTTTTATTTAGTGTTTGGATAGTGAATGGAAAATTGTATCTTGATTTTAGAAGAGTTTTTGAACTTGTTTAGTTGAATAAGTCAAAAGTTCTTATTGATATAAAAAGTATTGTAATTCAAGAATATAGATAAAATTCTTAATTATTATTCTTAAATATAAGGTTAAAATGTAAACAAAAAGCCCTTTTATAGGCACCAAATGATTGGCTTTTCCCAAAAGAGCATATAAAAGTCAAAAGTATTTTTTATGGTCCATCTGAAGATGTCAAAAAGCAAGCTTTTGGAGTAAATTAGCCAAAAGTAGCTTTAATAAGCTATCCCAAACAAACTCATTAAATAACTGAATTATTTCATAGACTACGTCATGTAATATCAAGATTATTAAATGAATGGTCAACTTTTCAATTAATTATTTGTCGATCACAAACTTACAATGTTACATAAGCATTGACGTCTCTTCCAATTTAAACTTTAGTGATTAATTTTTTTTCCTCAAGATCAGTTTTGCCAAAATAACAATAACACTATATTGACCAAAACTAATTACACTAACATCCTTTAGACTCAACTTTCTTAGTTTTTATTTTAAAATGATAAAAATATTACTTTTAATATCATTTAGTGATTTAACGGGTTCTAACTTTAGCCATTCTTAAAATGAACCTATTTAAAAATTACATAATCTGTCTATTTTTTAAGAAGTGAATTAATATTTGTCTTCGTTATGCAAATATCACTTATATGTCCCTTTTTTAAAATTTCATATATTCAGAACCCTTAAATTGCCTGTAACTAAATATTATTATGTTTTTAAATTTTTATAACGAATTTTCTTATTTTTTGAATAGTTAAATTGGGAAAAAAATATACACGTATATTTTTTATTTTAACATATTACATTGATGTATTATCATTATCATTTGAAGTCTTAAAAAAATAAAATGAATGTCATTGAGTATCATTATCATTATATATCATTAACTTAATGATACAACAATTATATAACCTAGAAATACACAAAAGACTTAACAAAACTATATCATTAATTTAATTACATATCACAAAAAACAGGAAATATCATTCACTTGAAGTCTTAAGAAATGAATGTCATTACATATCATTATCATTACGTATCATTAACTTAATGATATATTAATTATATAACCAGTAAGACACATAAAAAGACTTAATAAGACTGTGTCATTAATTTAATTGCAACACCTTAATTTTAATTTGTCAGTAAAACTATATCACTAATAAATTAGAACAACCTAATTCCAATTTGTCGTTAAATCCAACTTGTTAGTAAAAAAAATTCATCTTTTTGGGGAATTTTAAGGATACCAATTTAAATTTAAGCAATAAACACCTTAATTTCATGGATTTTTTTTAATATAATGATATCATAATCCGTTTGAAATCTTAAATACATATATTATAGTTATTTTAAAAAACAAATTAAAACTAACAATATCATTATTATGGTCATTAATATATTTATACATATGCATTAGGACACATAAAGAATATCAATGAACTGCAGACATATTTTAATTTTATAGATATAAAAAATCAATCTGTCTCAATAACCCAAAACCTAATACTCAACTAACCAATGCCCATTGCTTCCCACCCCTTCACCAACCCACCAATTACCCTTCTTTGCCCAACTTAGCCTCCTTGTTCGCCCACGTTGCACCCCCTCCCCACGATGTCGTCCAACTGCAATCAGTTGCCCACTAGTTGTGCCCTTTGGCCCTGTCATGCTCCCCCCACCCACCCTAAGCCTGTCTCACTAGCCACCTTAGTGCTCGCGTCGCCACAGCCTTCACCCACCTTCCCGTCGCCCTCACCATCTGTTGTGCCCCACTCCTCAGTGGCCCCCCACTCTCATCAGTGCCCCCACCCTATGGACACCTAGAGAGAAATTTTGTTGTTTTAAAGCATTTTTAAAATTTTATACATGCTTTTATTTTTTAAGTAGCTAAATCTAGTTTTTTATTTTTTATAATTTTTAAATTTTTATGAAAAATAGAGCAAATCTTGTTTGCTGTTGTCAGGGAGTGTTTGTGCACAAAGGGGAAGGGATGAGCTCCTGTTGTAGGGGGTGGTGGAGGGAAGAGGATGCGACATTTTGACTGTTGTATGTGGCAAGAAAAAAAAAGGCTATATTAGGAGTTTAGGGTGTTCGTGAATAATAGACATTTAAAAAAATACTAATCTTTTTGAAAGTAAATGTCATGTTTTAAAATATTTAAAATAAATTATTGCTAGTTATATTAAATATTTTAAAGCATGCTATTTATTTGTTATGTTTCAAAAAATTACATAGTGACATTTCCCTTTAAAAAATACTATTAGATTTTTTTTTTTTTTTTATAATTTTAACATCCATGTTCCATAGCGCATACGCGAGCCGTAAGTAGGAGAGACTCATGCATGTAGACGTTGTTTGCTAAGAACACTGTACAATGTATACATGCCAAGATTCAAAAGCACATGCATTGAGAAAATATTTATTATTGATGGGACAAATGTAAAAGCAACTCAAAAATAATATGTGTAATTGTGGAAGACTCTGTTCATCCTTCCAACAAAGGGGATCTCCAGTCGTCCAGGTTTAGCTAGTGAACTCAAAGGACGGGCTAGATTGGGAGAAAAAAAAATAGGAGCAATTTCCACGCCCATAAGAGCGATGTACCATGGTCCATAATTCCTATGAACTTTTTTCTTTCTTTTTGTGAAAAGCCAAATGGAATTTCCACGAACGGATAGAGCAAGTGAAAGTAGGTTATCCAGAGTTTCAAATTTATATCTATTTTTGTAGTAATGCTATTTGTTCCTTTGGCGTTACGAATTCACCATTCTCACAAAAGCTTGGACCCTTATCCCTTGGGAGGGTGGAGTGTTAAATCGCTTTCTTAGTCCTTAAATTTTCACAAAAGTGAACACTTAGTCTCTAATTTTTTTTTATTGAAAGATCTCAATCTTCTATTTTAATTGCTAAGGGACTAATTTAACTGACATCTATTAACTTTTGGGTTACGTGAGCTACACAAGAGGTCATTAGTAAGGGCACTTCAGTAAAATATTTAACATGTTTTTAAGAAATTAAAATTAAAACATAAAAATAATAAATAATGTCAATACAAAAATAAAAAACAAATCAAAAAAATATTAATACAAATCAAAAAACAAAAATAAAAAGATTAACGAGAAAGCTTGTCAGCCCCTCTTCCTGTCACCCCTGTCCATTCCGTTGGAGTCGGCCCTGATGACACCTGGTTTGCAACAAGATGGTGGCACTTAGGTGGTCTCCATTGTTGAAGAATTCCTTGGCTCGATGGGTCTCGATCCTTGACACATATGGGTCGCTATCACAACCTGTCTTTTTAGGGCTGTGATAAACATTTTTCTTACTTACGCATATATGAAAAACTTAGGAATATATATATTTTTAAATATATAACACATATAGAGTTTGGCAACCTTCAAAGTACAAACATATACATATATTTACATAAACAAACTTTCTTTTATAATACTGTTCACTAAATACACTCGAGAGAGGTTTTGTCTTACTTAACTATGTTACAACTTTTATACACATATTTCAAAATAACTTAAAATATATTATAGCGAAAACAGAATTGTGGCGGCATCCATATCCATTCTGCACATTACTTATATCCATCCGCTAGCTCATCAGTGAATTTATTCTGATTGTTTAGTGAAAATACGTACAACATGAAATACTAAGTGTACTTACGCCCAGTAAATCCCAACACAGCGCACATGCACATTCACATTCACTAAAATGCATGACCCAGTTATGCTTTCTTATGAACAGTCTTTATCCTTATCATGTCTTATATTTAACTAGGGCCCAAGTGTTCGTCCCATTGCACACATAGGTCTACGTGACACCGAGACCATACTATAACCTTAACCTCCTCTTGAGTAAGGAGTAGGTACGACACTCTTTTTAATTCTGATGATGTATTTACCAGTCTAACTATTATAGTTTTCATACCATGCATGAAGTTATATTCACATGGTATACACAAAACATAAATACTCTTGCACTGTATCGTACACACAGGTACATATTTTATATATTCACAGGTACACAATATAACATACACACAGGTACTTATTTCGTATACTTACATATATACATTAATATACACACAAGTACATATGTTATTGTATACACACAGGTATACACCTTAATATACATGCAGGTATATATTTATATATACAAATATATATCATATTATATACCTACAATTTTATACTGTAGCTAGGGTTAGCACTTACTTGGTTTAGGTTGCTGCGCAAGTTGATACTTACTTAGTTTGGGTTGCTGCGTAAGTTGATCTCAGTCCCCTCTGTCCTAGTCTTCTAGGGTCTTGTTTGGCCAACTACAATGCTATTAGCCAAATTTTCACTACTTCCTCTATGTGCTATTACAAAACGATCATTAATTAATAAATCGAGTTGCATAACTGTATACAACTCCGATAATCACGGGTTTTCTTACTCTACCCTATTGTCTCTAACAAAGAGCAAAAATCTTTCTAATAATCCCTTTTTCCTATTTGGGGACGTTTCGGAGCTATTCGGGTTACTCATGAAAAAATGATGATTTTGCCCTAGATGGACCTCCTAAATTTTTTGAGCTTGATTTTGCTATTTTAGTGAAAATAGTTCCGTGTTGATCTTAAAATAATACCTTAGGGTGTCGGGTCTCCTTATTTTACATCAATGCGCCATTTTAATAAAACTTTACAATTTACCTCTTAACTGAAAATTTTACCCCCAGGACTAAAATTAATCTCTTTAAACCATAATTTTCTATTTTTCATAAAGATCATTTTTGCTCCAAATACCATATCCAAAATCCTTTTGAAAAATAACGTTTTTGTCCTTTTAAATTTTTTTTACAATTTTAATAAATTTTTGTAAAATTAATATCTCACAAAGGGTCATGATTTTTGATAAACCATTCTCGATTTTCAATAGTTTTATCGAGATCCACAACTTTCGTATTTTAACTTTTTTAAAATTCCCACTGCACAAGGGTGTTTTTGGTTATTTTTTAAATCTGTAGAGAAAAAACTTTTTCTTACAATTTAGTCCTTGGGTCATTTTTGTAAAAATCCATTTTAAACCAGCATTTCCACCACTCTGAAGACAGTTTTAACCTTTGCCTAAACTATTTTCATGCCAAATTACTATTCTTTGCAAAACTAGCATTAAAATTATAAAAATAACCTATTTTGGATAAATCAACACTTTTCACATTTAACTCTTAATTTCAACAATACCAACATGCCATACACCATATACCCATAAAATTTAAGTTTAAGAGATCAAAACTTACCCAAAGAAATTTGTGATTCTAACCTTTCCAAGAGATTCTTTGAAACTTTTTCCTAGGCATTTTCATACAAAAATACCTTAAATCATTTTTCCCCTTTAACCCAAGAAAAACCCTAGGAGAACTTCAAAAAAAAGTTTAGACTTTTACCTCCAACTTGGTAAAATCCTTTGAACTTTGCTTCTTGAACTCAATTGGGGTCAATTTTGCAAAGATTTGAAGTTGAAAAATTTTTGGGGAGATGCTTTAATTAATGGCTGCCGTGGGTGAAGGAAGAATAAATGAAAAAAAAAAAAATTTGGCTCATTTCAAATTCAATTCATGCTTATCTTGTTGAGTGACTCACCAAGTAATCAATTGGCTTACTTAAGGTGGCTTGGTGTGATTGGGCCACCTTTCTTGGCATGGTGGCCCACTAAAATTTTAATGGGCGTCCACTTGGTGGGCTCCAAACTTTTATACAATATAATTTTTTACCACACAGTATTTTTCTTATGCTGCTATGGTAAAATCAGTGCAAAACATATTCTTAGACTGTATAAAATATTCTACTTGCCTTTGGTTTATTTTTGGAGTCCAAACATAATATTTCTTATATTTGTGTTTTCACTTAGCAGTATACCTATAGTACATCGGACCCCCTTTTATATTGGTTTAGGGTTTGGGTAGACTCTTTATCTTATTTATACCTTAATTATACATCCATTTATATCACAATTCTACAATTAATTGTGATATAAAATTTATTTTATGGATATATTTATAAATTTTTGAGTATTTAGACTCACAAAACTTATATTAACAATATTCAATATTGCATCAAGTTCGCAGTAGAGTTTCCTATTAATACTGCTTATTTGTACATTATCATAATTTTTACAGAAAACATAATTTTTAAAGATGAATTCATTAATTAAACTCAATTAAATATTATATTTTATTAATAAATTTCTCTGGTTATTACAATCACGCTCTGGGCTCACGACGGGGGTTGTGGCAACTACGGTGACAGTTGGGCTATGTGCATTGGGAAGGGAGGGAGCTCGATGACGATGGGTCAGTTGTTGTTGTTTCCCCAACATTTCTCTCTCCTATCATGTTTATTTGGTAGTAATTGGAGTTTGCCTAGGTTTTTTTCATTTGGTCTAGTTGATGGATTCTGTCAAATTTTCTGTTATGGTGTTTTTTTGTGAATCTATTATGGTGATGTTTGTTCACAAAGAAAACTGTGAAATTCTTGGAAAGTTGTCATTTTTAGTTACAGGCTAGACGAGATATTTCGCATGTGCGAGGGGAGGAGATTTCGACCCAAGGGAGCATCGACACCTCCCCGATTTGCCTTTTAGGGTACCGCAGTTAAGGTACTATACAACCGCGGCCCTCTTCACGTCTCAACATCATCTCATATCCTTATTGATATATATAGAGTTCATATTATCTAACCAAGCTTCTAAAAAATGTATTAAAATATGTCAAATCACTTGACTTTGTTGTACATTACATGATAGGTCCAAAAAGATCATGTTCTAAGTGATATTCATATAATAATATTAACAAATAATATGTAATTTATCTTTCAAAATAATAACCAATTTTAATTAAATAAAATCTCACAAAAGTTGAGTAACAAAATCCGCACATTTTTAGGGGAATAATTTACTGATAACTTCTAACTTGCAACACCAGCTCACTAGTAAGCTTCAATCACTTCCTTAACCTTAAGACACTAAAGATCATAAATTTAACTTGAACATTAACACCATAATTAGGTCAATTTATTTTATTAGTGTGTCTCGTAATTAATATGCTCTAATTATGCAAACAAATATTAACTCATAATTTAAATCAAAGTTTGAGTTCTGAAAATTTAACTTTAAAACTTAGCTCAAAAACGTTGTTTGATCTTGAAAATCTCCAAACTTCATTGATCTATGAGTTTGTAGGAGGTCGTTTTTGTGACTTTAGGTGAAAAAACAGTGAAATTTTGATGTTGGTTTCTTTGGTATTTTCTCGGTTATGACTGTCGTGAAAAGGAGAATGAAGAATTAGAGAAAAGAAAGAAAAAAAGTAGGAGAGAGTGAAGAAGGGCAAGAATAAAAAGAAGAGAAAAAAATTAAAAATAAAAAAAAATCATTCAACATCCCATTGAATATGAGATATTGTTTAAGTATAACAAGAAAGCAACAAAAGAAGAGGTGAAAATGAGTCTTTATCGGAGACTTTGATGCATATAATACCAAATGATATCTTTTGTAATTAAATAAAAGTTCCAAGGGGCCTTTGGTGATTTGAAAAATAGGTGTAGAAAAATTTTAAAAAAATTAAAAATAGGTATAATAAATAATATGAGATAAATTTTAGATGCAACAAAATTTTACAAAATTTAACTCGACATACTAATAATTAAATTAAACACAATCATACCTGTTAAAAGTAACATGTGTTACATATCTTGACGATATTTTACCAATATTTTTACAAAAATTTTCTTAAATTTTTTTAATTTTTGGTTATTTAATACTAAAACCTTTATAGAAATCGAATATCTTCACGGGAATTTTTATATATTTTAGGCAAAAGGTGCAACACTTTTATTTATCCTCTGAGTACTTTCAAAATCTAGAAATTTCTCCAAAAATTGAAAACTCATCTAAAATTTACTAATCTATGTAAACTTAATTTTGATGAACAATTTCTCTCAGATCTAAAGCTCCAAATAACAGCCTGACTGAACATTGCCTGAGAATGTGTGAGGGTTGTTTAGCTTGGTCCATTTGTAATTATCCAAATCCAACACATAAGCCATGTGAGGCTCACCGAACCCTGCGGAGCCAATCACGAGCATCCTTCCCTTCCACGTCATCACATAAGCTGCTTTATGCACCTCAGCTGGCAGCTTTGCTACTTTTGCCACGTGGCACTCTTCCGTCTGACTAGGTCACCATTGCCCCGACACATATACATTGCCTTATCATCTCCGTACACGCACGTTTTGGACACATGGCAGACTCTAAAGAGTCCTCATCAACGGGGTCCCACCGCCACGTTGACACGTCAAACGCTTCACCACTCCTCTCAAAGCGGCCTTGCATCTCGGTGGAGTATCCACCAATGACATGGAGCTGACCACAGTGGAACACTGCCATACACTCATCTCGTTCTTTTTCCATGTCTGGCAACACCACCCAGTCATCTCCGGCCACGTCATACGCCATCGCTGATCTTAACGCATTCTTATCTTCGTCGTGTCGTCCAACAACATAGACCATCCGATCAGAATCCGACGCACAAGCAAAGAACGCCCTTCGATCACCTGGCATATCCTTCCCGCGCCGCCACTTGGCAGACAAGAAATTGTAAACATACACCGAAGCAGAAGTTGTCCACGTCAGCAGGTCCCACCCGCCCATCACCACCAAATTGGGCCCCACTCCTGCCACTTGGCAAAACATTGGCAGCCCTCCTGTCAAACAGGGAACGGGCGGCAACTCGCTCCATCTACCCGCATCCGGCTCCCAAAGAGTAATCCCGTAAACCTGAACAACTGGTCGTTTTAATAAATCGACGGCGCTGGACGGGACAACTGGAGCTTGTACCATGGCGAAAACTTCTTGGCCATGGCCAGTTAGCTTCCTAAGCCGACGGAACTCCGGCAGCGCAACCTCAGCTTTCCACCGTTCGTAGAATGGTGGCCACCGTCGTGAACTGCTCGTGGGTGACTCGAATTAGGCATTCTCGGGCCATTTCATCGGGTAGACCCGGAATCAAATTCATAGCTGCGCGTGAACAATGTTACAGCGTAAACCTTCAGATACAAGTCTTTGTCTGTGAAAACAGAAAAGATCAAGAGAGAAAAATCAACGAATAAGAAAGATAAAGAAAGTTTGGAATTGTTCTACGAGTAAGACTGGGTCTTGGGACTTTTGATATCACTTTCGAGAAGCTTTGGTATTTATAATGTTCGGAATTGTTCTAGGCGTTTAGCTGTTTTTGCCAAAGGTTATTTTTTTAATTTTATTTTTTGGATATTGATTGCACAGGCAAGACAAGGAGTTTGCTTCTTTTTTTTTTTTTTTAAAAGCAAAGAAATAAAATCAGTGGGAGTTTGTACTTTGTAGAAGGTTTTGTCTGGGAGTAATTATAAACTGATGGGGACAAAGAAAGACCAATTTTATTGAGAATATCGAATCAATTTTAACACCTGTTGTTGGAGAGTAGTTCCCAAGTCTGCAGGTTCTGAATATACCCAGTTGTTTTTCAATTATTACACATTTTTAAACCATTAAACCAAATTAAAATTATATTTTTTTATAGATTCAACGATTAAAATATAACTACTTACCTATAAATTACTTTTTTTTTTTAATACCAGCTAAAAAGACCTCCTTTTTAATGTGCCGTGTAATTTAAGCAAATAAAAAATTGATCATTTTGAGGAACTGAAAACTGGGTTCGAAAATTGGGATGTCAAAAAGGTCAATATCAGCGCTAAACCAACGGCCCGACATAAAAGCCATGCATCTGAATGGTTTTCAAAGTGGTATCTTATCAATTATCATTTTCAACCCAGAAAAAGAAAAAAAAAATATATATATATATGGAAGAAGTCAGCAGAATTGGAATTGTCTTGTCATGGATTAATTGATTAACCATTCAACGGCACGCGATGATTAGACAGGTGTCGTGATTCGTTGCCTAATAATTTCTCTGGCCTCTCTTTTGTTTGTTCTGTTTTTTTCCACATGTTCTAGTGTGTTTTTCTCAACCACAACCACAGTTTGAACATTATTTTAAGACCATGCAGTCTGCGCTGGCCAGTAAAAGTTCTACACCATCACATTACAGTAATATCTTATTAAAATAAAAAGTACGGTTCAATTTAATGAAATTCGGTGAAAAAAACTATCTAAAAATGTGTAATATCAATCGATGTATTGTTTCCTTTAATTTATCATATCCAACCAAAGTTTTTTCTTTGATAATCCGTTGTGGAGTTGTTTGAAGACGAATTAGGGTGTTTAGAAGTGTTGAAAGTAAGCTCGACGCCACTGTCGAGAAGCTTATTCTGGGTGGTTAGCCAAACAGCTTGACAAGGCTTCGAAAAGCTCACAACCGATCCTGACGAGTCTAGGTCTTTTATCTTAAGTGCTTTTCAAGATCTCCTAGGCCATACCTCAATAGGTTGCTCTTTAGATTGAGCTCCAGCTCGGGTCGGATTCTTCTTACTTGAAAGTGGGTTGCTACTCGTCATCATTCGCCAACAGATGGCAAACAATTAGTCGTTGGATGGGAGGCAATCCATCGGCCGAGGGACATGACACTTGTCTTTTGCCACCTGACACGAGGTATTGTTTTCTTTAATTTATCATATCCAATCAAAGTTTTTTTTTTTGATAATCCGTTTTGAAGTTGTTTTAAGAGAAATTAAGGTGTTTGGAAGCATTAGTTTAAACTAATGGTTTAAATCAATTTTGGTTAAAACACTATAATATATGAAGTTTTATATTATAGCTTACTTTTTTTTTGCATTGTAATAAGTAAGAGCTTTATACTATGGTAACTAAAAATTTTGGTTGAAATTGAGAATGCCAAACACCGATTTATAGATCTCACAATTCTTTTGCAAAGAGACTTTGTAGCAAAAAAAAAAAAAAAAAAAAAAAAAAATCCAAATAGACCAATCCTGAACATGTATGGCTAATGAACCCATCCCCTTATCCGTTGAAAAATTGACGATTAATTGACTCGAAAGGCTCAAACCATGTAACCAAACACAAGACCAAAGGAAAAAAAAAAAAAAATCATGAATCTACCAATGGGATTTTGGTTTGATCTTTTGCATTGTGAAACAAGAAGGGTAAAAAAAAATCGCCAATAATCAATTAATTAATAAAACAACAAAGAAGACATAGATGATGATGATGATATTATAATTTCCATATTGAAAACAAATCTAAAGCTCATACAATCCTGTCAACGTATAGTTTAAGGCTGCTTTCCTTTTTTCTTTTTTTTTTTTTCAATAATTTCAAATTCAATTATAGCCACATAGCAGTTCAGTTTATTAAGCTAGCTCGTGACTTTAAAAAAAAAAAAAAAAAGGCGATAGCTTTTGGTGTCACCTAGAGTCAACGTTTTTGTCTCTCTTAAGTTTTGAACATCCATCCCTTCTTCCCTCTAAAGGCCAATCCGACTTTTCTGCCCTATAACATGTTTTTGGTTGCAACATAATGATGTAATTGCTATGAATTTACATCTAAAGAATTGATGATGATAACATTGTTTATTATATAACGTGCTCACAATGTAGTGCAAAGAAGCATCAATTTGGAACCCACAAAAAAAAAAAGTCATTAATTATTATGATATGGTTTTAGAAGTCATTAACATTTATTTATACCAAGTCGGTGCATTCATTGTCTAGGTCGTTTTCCTAACAGTTTATAATATCAACGGTTTTCCTACCAATAAAATGATACGTGACATTATTGTTTTGGCCATCCAATGGGTAACAAAGTTGCAAGTGGCAACCGGAGAAAAAAATTCAAGGAATTTTGGACCTCAAAAAATAATCCTAATTAATATGTAATCAGGTACCAAATAAGCAGCGTGACATTAAAATATCAACCTTCATGAGAGAGAAATTTTAAACTTTTTGTTCCCTTACCAACCAGTTTATATTTTATGATAATTGTCGTGTCGTTTCATGCAAGGCACAACATGTATTTTTCAACCCTGGCATGTGTTAGCCTAACTACTAGTCATTAACCATGTTTTTTGATGGATGACTCGTGTGTGTGTGTGTGTGTATATATATATATATATATATAGATATATTTTACTTGTCTGCACGTAATTGGATTAGTCATAACTCTTAGGGTCACAATTATGAGAAATTGTTTCGTTATTCGGTTAACATCAACTATTTTGTAGGCATTATTGTGTCTATACATTCTTCCGTAAACTAGTAATATTATGAAGCTTTCAGTTGACCGTTGGTTTTATGTGCATTGAACATCAAAAAGATCCTGTTTCGGAAAAAAGTTTAAACTATTTGGTTCCACTTGTTGTAAAGTAAAATTAAGCTATAATGTAAAACACCCACATTCTACAGTATTTTGATCAAGTTCTAGCTCTTGATTTGAACTTTTCTCCTAAACACCCAAAGTGACATGATTTGTAATTAACTAATGGCCAAGAAATAAGAGAACTGAAAGCAATTTTTCAGATAAAATAGGTACCACCATCAATAGCGATGAAGATCCAAATCATGCATTTGTAACGTAAATCTAGCAACATGTTCTCAATAAAACAAGTCATTTGTATTTCCCCTTTTTATAAAGACTTGGTTCTGAAACAGAAAATGTCAGAAGGATGTTACAAGATCTTGCGCAGTGAAAAAACATCCTTAAATCAAACAGATACAGCAGTCTCAATGAAGACCGGCTAGCTCAACAAGCTCTTGGTGTTCAGCAGAGACATAGGACTTAACCGTGAGAGCCCCGTCGCCCTTTCCCGGGGAAGCATACTTCAAACCTATTACTGTTGGGAGACCTGCAGATAGAATGATATTTGATAAAGCACACATAACTTTCACTGGATATTTTTGAACCGCTATATTCACACTTATCATTAAACTGCAGAGTATGCCTTAATCCTTAGACATGTAACTCATTGCTCAAGCAAAAGGGTTAGAAATACTCACTCTTGTGTATGCGTCCATATAATAATCTCTCCCCTCTCCAGTACTCCAAAGGTCTACACCTGATCCTGGTGCTTCTCCTTACCCCAGATTCCCACTTTGTGCCAGCCCCTGGAAAGATAACATATGTCAAAAATTTTAAAAGAAAAAAACAAAACTCAAATGATAGCGGCGACAAAAGTTGGTGTTGTAGTATAAGTAATATAAAGCAATGCTGGATTTGCATCAGTAAACACCTCCAAGGCTTCTCCTCCCAGAATTCTCTCTTCTCTTGCGTGGTTTCTGTGAATGTGTTTTCGCTTTGCGTTTCTTATCCAATGGCATCTTTCGATGTTCTTCCTCCATCTGTTTCACAAGATATATCAAAATTTTAGTCAGCCAAATGTCAATAGGAAAGGCGAAAGACTTCCCTCCAGTGGTTTAATGAGATTTAAATCTCCAAATACAAAAACATTATAAACAAAGTGTGGGGAACACCTCAGTATGATGTTCTGAACCATCGTCAGGGATTCCAGAGCTCCTATTTCTCACTTGGTCTTGAATTGATGCTGTACTTGGTTTGTCTATTAGAGAAAAGAAAAGTAGCAGGCAGTACCACGTAAGAGCATGTTAGTATCGGAAAAGAACAATCTAATTTCTGCCGTTGAAAAGAAATAATATTTTGTCAAGAGAGCCCAAATCATTGCTAGCATATAATTACTAGATGCCATGGTATTTGTTATAAACAAATTGACAAAAGAAGCGAAAGATAACCACATACCTAAATGCCTCTGCAAGGCGTTCAAACTATCCAAAGCTAAGTTCGCAATGTCAAGATCAGATTGTGCAGGAATCAGTGTTTCCTGTAGTGTGTCTTCTACCTGTATCTTATTCGAAAACATAAAACATTAAGATGATAAACTATTATGACTCTCTACGAAAGAATCTAAATCAGCAATCAATTATTCACCTTGTCCTCAATGTTGGTTCCATTTGCTTGAGCATCCCCATCAGTGTCATGCTCACGTGCTTCATCATTCATAACCCAGTTATCCATATTACTGTTGATTGTGTTATCATCCACAGGAACATGAGATGCACTTGAGCCCACATCAAGAACCCCATCTTGTTTACTTGTATCAGTCTTTGCACATTCCATATTGTCGTTTTTTTCAAACACTGTCTCTTCAGACTGCCTTCCTTCATCAGCCAAATCAAGTTCTTTGTTTATGCTCTCAATACAAGAAGAATTTCTAACTGGCTGATCGATATCATAGGCAGAAAATGGATCATTAGATAAACTTGAACGCAAAATTTTCTGATTCAGCAATGGCAATGAAGCAAATGGATTCTTTGGTGGGGTTGGAGAAGCTATGTAAGAAATAGGACTTTCTGCCCCCAGTTTGCGTTTTGTAGGTGTTTTACTGCTTAGTCCTTTTAGCAAATTATCTATGTCTGATAAGACATTACTACGCCTGGGCAACTTTCCACTTCTTGAAGATTTCAAATCTATCTTTGGGATCTCTTGGAAATCTGGAAGCTGTAATTTCTCCAGTTCAACTGGTTTAATCTGCAAGTGCTCATGCAAAAGATTTAAGGCTCCATCTCCTTCAAGGTCTTTGCAGTTATAAGAAAGCAGCTGATCCAAAATCTCATCAACCTTGTGGTCTTCCTTGGATATTGAACCTATTTACATCACAATCAACAATGTCATGAGACATTTAACAGAGTTAAAACGTCCAGAAACATAAAGAAAAATAATAATTAAAAAAAAAAACAGTAGAGAGAAGAGAATATGAGGAAAATAAATCGCAAAAAAAAAAAAAACCGGACGCATAGGTACCAATGATCTTGTGCACCATAATACATCTGCTTACCAGCTAATTCTTCTTCCTGTGTTGTAAACCCGTGCTCATTTTCTTCTTGTGAGCTGTGATAAATTGGACTGAGAATGCTCGAATCATTTCTCTCTTGTGAGGATGAAACATTGTTCCGGGTTTCAGAATCCTCCGACGAATATAGATGCTTGTATTTAATTGATCTCCTGTAACATGCACAATAAGACGGGCTCATATAAGTTTTAACAAATAGGTGAGTGGGTGGGTGGTGGAAGAAGGGAGAGAAGAAGCATAGTATGAAAGCGGTAACAACAGAGGAACATGCAATTCAAACCTTTTATTGTTCAACAGCATTCCTGGTCGACGCGGTCGCTCAATTAGAGATGGATTCTGCTGTTCTAAATCTAACAGAACACCACCCATCTGCTTTTGTATTTCTCTCTTGGCATCTGCAAAACAATCACAACACCATATAACCAAGCCTTGTATAAAACATTCTCAGCGAAGATTTAGGATAATAAACAAAATATAACTTACTTTCATGTCTTTCATAGGCCATGAAAAATTCCTCTGGGTCCTTCAGCTTTTTTATGTCCAAAGTTCGTTCAGAACTCACAGCAGGCTGACTGTAAATAAAGATACAGCATGCTTCAAAGTTAAAACAATAATTGTAGAAGGACTCAATTAAGAAAATAAGGTACCAAGCTTTTACCTGGAATTAGGCTTTAAAGAAAACTGAGCCCGTTTACGGTTCAATGCTGGCCTCCGCTCTCGGGGATTAACCTCGGGCACGGCAGGAAGGCCTTCATTTTTGTCTATTGATGCCTGGTCGCTGATAATTTTGGAGTTCAAACTTTTGGAACTACCATCTAGAATTTTTTTCGCCTGCTCTCTTAATTTATCGGGACTCACCAATGCCTGAATAGCACGATTTTAAGATCAATTACGAAAACACACACACAAAAAAACGCACGCACACTCAAACAAAAGAACACGCTTAAAGGTTAATTCCTCATTTCACATGCAATTACCCAAATCGAAGTATTCACATTAAGCAAAATGATCAGAAGCCCGAGAACTGTAAAGGAACACAAACGCGGTAAATCGACATTGTTGTGCAATTTCTCAGCTATCCTCAAACAAACCAAGTAGAAAAAGCTACCCAAGACATTAGCCCTTAAAACCCTAAAAAACTAATTGGGGTTTCTCAAACGCTAAAAAACAGCTCAAAGAACATCTGAACAAGTATGACCCGAAATTCACCAAAACGAAACCACAATACGAACTGCAATAGCAATAAACACGACGATTTGCAAAGAACCCTAGAACCGGAGCTAGAGTTGAGGAAGTGCAGAAGTTAGAGAGAGAGAGAGAGAGTACCATGGACTTGAGGTGGTTATGGATGGCTTGGAGTTGGGCGTCGAAGTGGTGGGCATTCGAAGCGGCGGTGGGCAATGAAACCTCGAAGGTTTTGGGGAAGAGTGCAAGGCCCCAGTAGCTGTCGAGCGGGTCGACGAAATCGGAGAACCGATTATTGGTCATTGGGAATTTTCTCCTGAATCGGAGATAACAAAACCCTAACAAAGCAGGATTTAGAGAGAGAGAGGGAATTTTTTTTTTTTTTTTTCTCTAAAATTCGAAAAAGAGAGAGCGAGCGGGAGCAATCGATAGTCTTTTTTTTTTTTTTTAAATAATAACAATGATAATTGTGCCGCTGAAGTGACGGTTATTAAAGTAATAACCATAAAACTTTTAGAGGGAAAAAGAAAAAGAAAGAAAAGCGGGAACGACAGGATTCGAACCTGCGCGGGCGGAGCTCGCTTGATTTCTAACCACTCTGGCGAGTCGACTTGGCTGTTATCATTAAAAAATTTAATTATAATAATAGCTTGAAGCAATCGGCCCTTCCTTCTGACTAAGAATAAATAAAATAGCAGATTTTTTAGACTTCTTGTAATTCATCATATTTGCCTGCATGCATCAAAATCAAATTTTCTTCTTACCCTTCCCGATTTAAAAATGTCTGCGTCAAAGGACGAGGCTGGTAAGCGAAACCTGCCGTCATGGGTGAACAAGCCCGAATCTTCTGGAAGCAAACCAAGTACGGTTGGCGAGAGCGACGAAAGTAACGACTCTGAGAAACTGAAACCAAAGCAAAGCAAAGGGCATCATAAATCTGCAGAGTTCTCCAAACTTTTGGTAAGAAGTTTGATTTTGATCAAAAATGGAATTTTGATTTTGATTTTTATTTTGTTAGTTTGGGTGGCTAATTTGATGTTAATTATTGACAGGAAGGAGTGGTTTTTGTGCTGTCAGGGTTTGTGAATCCCGAGCGCAGCACGTTGCGTTCGCAGGCTCTGGCGATGGGGGCGGAATACCAGCCTGATTGGAACTCGGGTTGCACGCTCTTGGTTTGTGCGTTTCCGAACACCCCAAAGTTTCGACAAGTTGAGGCTGATTGTGGGACTATCGTTTCCAAGGTTTATTTTTTGTTTTGTTCTTCTTTTTGTATCTAGAAATTGGTTTACGGTTCATGTTTTTTTTTTTTTTTTTTTTGGTTCATTGTTATGGTATAATGTGTTGAAGATCAATTGTGTTGTCGTCATTCATACTTCATTGTCGAAATAGGATGCTGGTTGGGACATTCGTTGAAATGCTAGCAATTGCAATTGTTTAAATACATTTAATTTGCAGTAAAGATGTCTTTCCTTCTTCTCTCGGGATACGCCTAGGTTTGATACTCGGTATAGCCCCATACCGCCCTGCTGTATGGTAGTGCGAGTGAAACTGGACCTATATTTCAAGCAAAAATAGTTTGGACAATATCCATTTCATCGGTTGGCCCCCAAGATTTCTTTTATAGATGATGGGATGGAGCGGGATGACACAATCCCTTTTTTCTTTTTAAAAAAATTGCAATGGCTTAATATTTCAAATACGAATGATCCCTTTCTAGTAAGTTAACTTGTGATATGCTTTTTTAGGCTAACCATACAATTAGTCAGACCTCAGTTATTTGGAGCATATAATTTCTCCAAGCTAATGATACTGCATTTGTTTTTAATATGGATCTTGAGCTTTGAAATATATGATAGCTCTAGCTTTCTTCATTTTAGGAATGGATATCAGAATGTTATTCTCAGAAGAAGCTTGTGGACATTGAAAGTTATCTTATGCATGCTGGGAAACCGTGGCGGAAAAGTGGTGTTTTCCATGAAGCTAGCACAGGTAGTACTATAGCTATTGGTAAATATTGGTGCATCTGTAAAGCAATTTAAGGATATGTCATTTGCCGATCTTCTCTTTGTTGATATTGGCTAAAGAGTGATTGGATTTGAAATGTTTAACTGAAATTTGTTGAGTTCGAAGTTTTACATGCATTTCTTAGACTTTTAAACATGGTATCCTTTTTGACTCCATATTGTATTTTCCTTTCATATGATGTATGTATAATTTTACTTGATGTTAAAACAAATGGTCTAGTTAGCACATCCCGATTGTTTTAAACAAATCCTTTTGGGTAGATTGTTTTTTTTACTAATTCTTGTTTTTTAACTAAATGATACTTGCAGAATCAAAATCATCCCCACCTAAAAGGTCGCGGAAGAAAGGTGGAGGATCGTGCTCAAAACTAACTGCCTCGGCTGTTCCAAAGGTACATTTCTGATGCATCCAGGAGTCCGCATGACATACACATAGTTGGGTGCAATTATATTTCAGATTTACTGAGTGGTTTTCTCTTTCTTTCGCTTGTTCCATGCACAACAGAAGAAAGATTCTGATTCTGCTAATGGATGCTTTTCTCCTTCTAAAGTGAAGAAGTGGGCCATTGATGATTTGAACAATACGATTTTCTGGCTGGACAGTCAAGAAGAAAAGGTAAAGTCACCAAGTGTACCACTGGCTCTGTTCTGTCTTTCTGCCTAAAACATATTGACACACTCACACACATGTATATATATGAACCTGTGTGTACTCCTTGTAACAGCTTGTGTGTTTTGGATCGTAAGTTATTTCCATTTATGTCAGTTTCTATGATGGGATCCAGGTTCAGAAGTCCTCTTTAATGACTTCATTTTGACTCAGGGAAAGTATGTCTCTGGTTATTTTATCAGTCATGATATGTCAAGTATGCCAAAGAACATTCATCTCTCTCCATCTCTCTCTTTTTTTCCCCTCTGGCTGCAAAGAGAACAGTTCATCCAGTCATCAAATTGTCTCTAAAATTCTAAATGTTTCAAAAGCATCTAAAGCGTGTCTTGCTTTCGTCACATAGTATCAGTTCTAATATCAAGAGACTTCCAATATTAAGAGAAGGTGGCTGAGATATGCCTGCGACCACTTTTGCTCTCTGTTGGGTGTGGTATTACCGCTAATTGCCTGCAATCACTTTTACTCTGCCTTAAGTTCACAATATATCTTGCAAAAAGCATAACCTTGTTCTCCTTTCTATTTACAGCCGGAGCCAAGTGAGATACAGAAAACAGCAGCTGAGGGGATTCTAACATGCTTGCAAGATGCAATAGATTCTCTTGAACAAATGCAGGTATTATTGTGAAAACACATTTACTTCGGTTGTGTCCTTTTGCAGTGCATTTTGCAATAAACGCCTTGAGAAAAAGAACCAATAGGGGAAAAAAATTCATACCATATGGCTGGAAAATTACTGAGCTTACTAGCAAACCTACGGTTTATCTTAGGCTCATTGGACTTGAAAATCAGAACCCCACAAGCAGCAAAAACTTATAATTAAGTACTTTTTTTTTTTTTTGGCTCAGAGTCCTAATTAAGTATTTAAAAAAAGTTTGTTAAGAGATATTATCATGATTGTTGGTTTATCTCCTAAATATTTTTTTTCTTGTGCATATTTATGCAGGACGTCAGTAAAATTACTGAGCAATGGAAATTTGTCCCTCGTGTGGTCAAGGAGCTAGCAAAGCTTGAGGGAGAGGGAGGAAATGGCTCCTCCATGTCCAAAGAAGATCTTTATAGGAAAGCTATGGAATGCAAACGGGTTTATGAAATGGAATTTGATAGTTTAGAAGATGATTCATTAACGGAGAAGAAAAAATCAAAGATGGGTGAACAAAAGAGGGCGGCGGGTTATGACAGTGATGAAACTATCGAGATGACAGAAGAGGAGATAGATCTTGCTTACAACAATGTATCTTCTAAGCTACATAAACATTAACTAGGCTCTCTCTTGAAGATAAAAGTGGGTATTTCCTTCAATCAACTTTGTTTGCTACCTTCCATTTCGTCTTACATATCCCTTTTGGCTTTCTCTGTGTAAAATGGTAATATGCCACTTTTTCCTCCCGTTTTTCTAAGAGTCATGCCAGTTGCCGGCTTTGGTAAGTAGTAACGCATTGTTGCATTTGTCCATCCAGAAGAAGAAGAAGAAGAAGCAGAAGAAGAAACTCGTTTGTTCCATTTGATTTGACAAAAGAAGGGCAAAAAAAAAAAAAAAAAAAAAAACGGAGAACTACATGTCGTTTCTACACGTTTGTCTAACATTTTCTCACTTTACATCGTTATAAACAAACACAAGATGTTGTTTGCAGCGTCGTTGGAGCTTTTGTTTGTATTGGCAACTTGCTCTCTCAACTTGCCTATGGGAAAAAAAACAAAAAACAAAAAACCTAGCTCTCTGAACTTTTAGGGTCCGTTTAGTTTGTGGTTCAAATCACGGTTCGAATTATTTTGTTACAGTATTTTCTTTCACAAAAATTTAAATATTTATTTAAATTTTTTATTCAAATCTTTGAACCAAACGGACTCTTAGTCTCTCTTTTATGAGTTTTCCATGCCTATAAAAAGTAATTTTTTTTTTAAAGAAGGAAAAAAAAAAAGGGGCTCTTTTAGTCCACATGGCATGACGTACTATGTCATCCTTAAGAATTTTAGTATAGGTCTTTGAACTAGCTCACATGAAGGATACATGGATATTCCTATGAAATTCAGTAGCTGTCCTCGTTTTGGGTTATTTTGCAATAATGAGTAATTTAAGCAAAGAAATTGTTAAATTTAGGAGCTTATTTGTGAAATCCTAAAAGGGTGGGAAGTGTCAATGCCGTTGTTTTCATTAAAGCGCTTCTAGATTTTATAATTCAAGCAAGCAACAAAACCTTTAAATGACAAGCTACGCGTCGTTTCATTGGACGTAGAATTGTTATCTTCTTAAGCGACGACCAAATTCCATATGTTTGTTTTACCTATGAATGAGCACAACAAAAGCAAGTAGTTTTTGCAGACTTAAGTCGATTTGGCAATATTGGTTCAACCAATAGGTTGGAACCTAAAATATTATAGTTGGTTCGAATCTAAACATTATATCAATTCAAATTTTGAAACATCATAACAAAATTATAGTCTATTTGTCATTTATTGGCTATAACTAACTTTTCAGTTATAAATAATATAAAATTCTTACATGTTATAGTAAAAGCAAAAAAGTTTCTATAGTGTAAAGCTATTACTTGCTACAGTATTTACAGTTAAAACCACCATACCAAACACCCTTTTAGGGGTGTTTGACAATGGTTCCTACCGCTCAGTTCCCACTACAAACTCAGTTATGAACAGTAAAAAGTTCTCACATGCTACAGTTATAATTAAAAAAATTACTACAGTATAAAACTCTCATATACTACAGTAAAAGTGGTTCCCACCACCCTTCCAAACACCCACTTAGTTTAGGCCAAGATTTTAATCTCAATTCTAGCATCTTTCCAAACGGGCCCTTGGCTATCCATTGGGAACAATTTCTTGTTCTATTGACATAACTTCAAACAACATTTGGTACGTTATTGTTTATCCATTCCGAAAGATGTCCAGTATAAACCGCGTCTCATTTTATATGGGCCCACTACTTTTGCAGGATTGACATGTTACAGACCAAAATCGTCTTGTTTTTCCACTAAATCAACAGAAAACTTCTCACCGTAAAGCATTATTTTGATATTGTTTTTAACAACGACAAATGTAAAAAATTATTTGTCGTTCTTTAATATAAAAGACAAGAACTAGCATGCTTAAAACGGTATGTCGTATTTATGCATAAAAGCTTTCTAAAACCAAAACGACAACGGATTTCTTCAACTAAAAACAACACATGGTATGTAAAAGGCTACGACATAGTTTTTTTCATCCATAAACGACATACAAAATTTACAGATAAGTGTCAGTATATTGGATATGTTAAACAAAAAACGGCGGATTTCTTAGACCAAGAACGACAATTGGTTTCTGAACCATAAGAGACTACAGTTCAACTGAAAATTTCAGGACAACAGATTTCTTGAACCAAAAACGACGTGGAATGTAATCGTAAACGACAACAAACAGGAAGCACGAACTTCATGTCGTGCTTCGTATTAAAGGAAGGGATATTTATTTATTCCATTCTACTAACACGATGCCATTTAGTTGCTTATAAACGACATGAAAATCTCTGAAATAGAATGTTATGTCGTTTTACACTTGAACCACGTTTAGTACAATGTAAAAACGGCGTGTCTTTTTTCTCTCAGCAATTTTTTTTAATGGACCCAAAAAAATATGCAAATAAAATAATATAAGCGAGTATTTTATTTGAAGGTGAGTACCCCTTTTTTGACACGGCACGAAAGTAAAACTCATAAATATTTCTCAAAATAACAAAGAGGAAAAACTCACAAAAACAATATCTAGAGCACTGTTTTTTTTTTAAATTAAAAACATTTTTAAGGAAATATTTTTGTTTTTTGAAGAAAATTTTGCTTTTTTATTTGTTAAAATTTTTTGAGGACTTCTATGATCAAATTAAAAACATTTTTTGAGGAAAAAAAATTTCTATCTTCGTTCTTTTTGTTTTTTTATAGAAAACTTTGGTTTTTCTATTTGTTAAAAAAATTAATGGTGCAAAAAATATAAAAAAACTAGTTTTTTGAGGGAAAAAAAAATATATTTTCCGACTTCGTTATTTTGGTTGTTCTTTTTGCGTCTCCTTCACAGTAGGGTTGCAGCAGATAAACGCCACCACTCCTATCTCTCTTCTTCATCGCAACCCTTCTTCTTCTTCCGAACACTTTCCGTTTCCACACCCACGCACTTTCCTTTCACTTTCACTTTCACTTTCACTTTTATCCGAGACTTCCTCTTCTTCCCCAGCTCCTTCTCTCTCCTCTTTCTCTCTCTTCCTCTGCAACAATGGGTGCCTCTCTCCCTCCCAAAGAGGCCAACCTCTTCAAGCTCATCGTCGTAAGCTCCGATTCCCCCCCTTCTCCCTTCGAGATCCAAATTCGATCCATGTTTCTCTTTATTTAGCACAAAATTGGATAAAAAAAACCCTAGTTTTATTTTCCTTTTGTTTGATTGCGTGTGGTGATTGTTTACTTATTCTCTATTGCTTGAATGCTTGATGAATTGATCTGTACGGGAAAATTGGGACTCTTTTTAATCGGTTTTGTGGTTACGCGAGAAAAAATGGATGATTTAGTCAACTGAGTGTGGTTTGCTCCGGCGAGCTATACACAATTTCTGTTATTATGTTGGAAATGCATAGTAGAAAGTTCTTTATTCTGGATTTTTTTTAAGAAATGATTTTGGTGATAAAGTTTCGAACTTTGATATTGGATTAGTTATCAGAATCGAGCGTTTGACTGTAGAAAGGATACACTGGGCAGTGAATAAAGGAAATGCAATTCGTATTGAATTTCTTTTTTTAATAAGCTGATGCATTATGGTATCCTTGCCAATATGGATGTTGTTTCAAGCTCAAGTTTTTTTGATGGTTTGAACGCTGAGCTCTGAGCTCAAACTTCAATGAAGTGGACATTACCGTAATTCAATGGAGATAATCACGGTTAAGTTTTTTTCATTATTGAAAGGAGTCAGGTGAAAGTTGAGCAGAATTTTTTTTTTTTTACCTTCATCTTGTTCATAGACGTGGCTATTTGTGTGCAAAAAGGAAGAAACCAATTATCTGTTTAATTAAGTGCTTTTGTGCTGGTTCATGCTGTTAATGGATTCAATGTCTTGAATTCCTATTAATGTTTAAAGCTCATGTATGGTTGCAGAAATCATATGAAACTAAACAGTATAAGAAGGGGCTGAAAGCAGCTGATACTATATTGAAAAAGTTTCCAGACCATGGAGGTATTTTCTTCTTCATGCAATTTGTAATATTGGTACCACGTAATAAGCTAAGAGAGTTACAGTTTATATTTTTTTTTATTTCAGTTTTTTTCCTTCTTACAATTTGTTTCTTTTTGTTTTTAATTATTTGGTTGTATTTATTATTTATTAAGTAAACTATCCCAGTGTAATAAATAAAAAATTTAGTCTGTACAATGTTTTGTGCATGAAATTCAAGTTTGTATGGTTTAGATTTAACTGCAGAGCAGTAATGTTTGTTGTAGTTTTAAATTTTATGCAGCCTCATTTGTTGACGTTATTGCTGATCTTATGTTTGGAATTTATTTCTACAACTAAATTACAACTAAATGTCTTTCTTTTTTTTTTTTTTTTTAATATTGGTCAGAAACGTTATCAATGAAGGGGTTGACGCTGAACTGCATGGACCGTAAATCTGAAGCATATGAACTCGTTCGTCTAGGATTAAAGGTGGGAATGTTTAGGGTTTGACTAAATGCTTCCAAGACCTTTCTTTTTATTTACAGTCAGGCTTTCTTGTCTGTATGCAGAATGACGTGAAAAGTCATGTTTGCTGGCATGTTTTTGGTCTTCTTTATCGGTCAGATAGAGAATACAGGGAGGCAATCAAATGCTATAGAAATGCGCTGAGGATAGATCCAGACAATATTGAAATCCTAAGGGACCTGTCATTGTTACAGGTATGTTCTTGAAGGAGTGTTCAATAAGCTAATCAAATTGAGGGGACCGACCAATCCAAACCAAACTAACAATCAATTAATTAGTTTTTCTTTTAAATCTTAATCGATCGGTTTGGTTGTGATGTAGGAGGTTTTTGCTCTATTAGTCGTTTTTATGTTTTAGCTTTTGCTTTGTTATTAGCGTATCGTTATTTGTCTATTATGTCATTTATTTTAGCGTTTGTTTCTTATCATTTGTTAAATGGGTATAAATACCCTCATAAATTAATTGTAATAGTTGCACTAGAATATTAAGGATTGAATACAAGTTTGAGTGTTTTCTCTCCTAGTTGGGGGTTTTCTCTTTGAGGGGCTTTTCTTAGGTGGGTTTTTAGATCCTCTGTCCAGGTTAGGCCCATAAAATCCTTATCTCCCCAATTCTTCTACGTCAGGTTGTTTTTGGAGGTCCCCTTTTTTGGTCAGTTTGGTTATCGTTTTTAGATTTTTATAATAGTAAACTGACCAACTGATATCTACATGATCGTATATATATGTGTATGTATGTATGCATATATGCATATACATTATATTCGCTTATGCATCATTCTTCTATATGTTGTCACGCTTTAGAATTATTTTGTGTGATTTTAGGCTTTTCTTAATTGTTAAACAAGTTGAACAAAGTTTATGAAATAAATTCAAAGGTTAATTTATACAATGACTTTAAGTGTCCAAAATTATTGGGCCTATAAGCGCTAACTAACCAAACCACGCCAATTAAATTGATTATATATGGTCTTGTTTGCTGTCAAAACTTCAAATCAATCAGACTGACCAAATATAAATTCCTCTTCTCTGTTTAGTTACTAAGGTTCTCTCAGCAAACCAACCAAACGTGCTACGCACATTCTTCATGTTGATCTTTATGTTATGGTCAGTGATCATGTAAAGCTTAAACAAACAGATATGTAACAATGAGCTTTCCTGGTTCAAAGTTATCCATCTCAACTTGGTAAATGCGGCTCTAGCTCGTAGTATCGTATTTGTCAATTGTGACATTATCATTTACCGTTGCAGTGTCTTCTTCCTTAGTATATTTCATGATTTAGTTATGTTCTTTGCCTTATGTTTTTTCAGCTAACAATGGCTGTTTGTTCAATCGTGTTGCAGGCTCAAATGAGGGATTTGACAGGTTTTGTTGAGACA